>JAXIVJ010008295.1:15000-17500 GCA_036785665.1 Chirona hameri
CGCCTCCGGGCATACTACACCGCCTCCGGGCATACCACACCGCCTCCGGGCATACAACACCGCCTCCGGGCATACAACACCGCCTCCGGGCATACCACACCGCCTCCGGGCATACAACACCGCCTCCGGGCATACAACACCGCAAACGGGCATACCACACCGTCTCACGTCATCATCAGCAACATCATCAGCAACATCATCAGCAACATCATCAGCAACATCACCAGCAACATCATCAGCAACATCATCAGCAACATCATCAGCAACATCATCATCAACATCATCATCAACATCATCATTAACATCATCATCAACATCAACAACATCATCAACATCATCATCAACATCATCATCAACATCATCATCAACATCATCATCAACATCATCATCAACATCATCAGCAACATCATCAGCAACATCATCAGCAACATCATCAGCAACATCATCAGCAACATCATCAACAACATCATCATCAGCAACATCATCATCAGCAACATCATCATCAGCAACATCATCATCATCATCATCATCATCATCATCATCATCATCATCATCATCATCATCATCATCATCATCATCATCATCATCATCATCATCATCATCATCATCATCATCATCATCATCATCATCATCATCATCATCATCATCATCATCATCATCATCATCATCATCATAATCATCATCATCATCATCATCATCATCATTATCATCATCATGCCCGGAGGCGGTGTTGTACCGCCTCCGGGCATACCACACCGCCTCCGGGCATACAACACCGCCTCCGGGCATACTACACCGCCTCCGGGCATACCACACCGCCTCCGGGCATACAACACCGCCTCCGGACATACTACACCGCCTCCGGGCATACCACACCGCCTCCGGGCATACAACACCGCCTCCGGGCATACTACACCGCCTCCGGGCATACCACACCGCCTCCGGGCATACAACACCGCCTCCGGGCATAATACACCGCCTCCGGGCATACCAGACCGCCTCCGGGCATACAACACCGCCTCCGGGCATACAACACCGCCTCCGGGCATACCACACCGCCTCCGGGCATACAACACCGCCTCCGGGCATACAACACCGCCTCCGGGCATACCACACCGTCTCACGTCATCATCAGCAACATCATCAGCAACATCATCAGCAACATCATCAGCAACATCACCAGCAACATCATCATCAACATCATCAGCAACATCATCAGCAACATCATCAGCAACATCATCATCAACATCATCATCAACAGCAACATCATCATCAGCAACATCATCATCAGCAACATCATCATCATCATCATCATCATCATCATGATCATCATCATCATAATCATCATCATCATCATCATCGTCATCATCATCATCATCATCATCAGCAACATCATCATCAACATCATCATCAGCAACATCATCATCAGCAACATCATCATCAGCAACATCCTCATCAGCAACATCATCATCAGCAACATCATCCTCAGCAACATCATCATCAGCAACATCATCATCATCATCATCATCATCATCATCATCATCATCATCATCATCATCATCATCATCATCATCATCATCATCATCATCATCATCATCATCATCATCATCATCATCATCATCATCATCATCATCATCATCATCATCATCATCATCATCATCATCATCATCATCATCATCATCATCATCATCATCATCATCATCATCATCATCATTATCATCATCATGCCCGGAGGCGGTGTTGTACCGCCTCCGGGCATACCACACCGCCTCCGGGCATACAACACCGCCTCTGGGCATACTACACCGCCTCCGGGCATACCACACCGCCTCCGGGCATACAACACCGCCTCCGGGCATACTACACCGCCTCCGGGCATACCACACCGCCTCCGGGCATACAACACCGCCTCCGGGCATACAACACCGCCTCCGGGCATACAACACCGCCTCCGGGCATACCACACCGTCTCACGTCATCATCAGCAACATCATCAGCAACATCATCATCAACATCATCATAAACATCATCATCAACATCATCATCAACATCATCATCAACATCATCATCAACATCATCATCAACATCATCATCAACAACATCATCAACATCATCATCAACATCATCAGCAACATCATCAGCAACATCATCCTCAACATCATCAGCAACATCATCATCAACATCATCATCAGCAACATCATCATCAGCAACATCAGCATCAGCAACATCCTCATCAGCAACATCATCATCAGCAACATCATCCTCAGGAACATCATCATCAGCAACATCATCATCAGCAACATCATCATCATCATCATCATCATCATCATCATCATCATCATCATCATCATCATCATCATCATCATCATCATCATCATCATCATCATCATCATCATCATCATCATCATCATCATCATCATCATCATCATCATCATCATCATCATCATCATCATCATCATCATCATCATCATCATCATCATCATCATCATCATCATCATCA
>JAXIVJ010008295.1:22500-25000 GCA_036785665.1 Chirona hameri
CAACACCGCCTCCGGGCATACCACACCGCCTCCGGGCATACAACACCGCCTCCGGGCATACAACACCGCCTCCGGGCATACCACACCGTCTCACGTCATCATCAGCAACATCATCAGCAACATCATCAGCAACATCATCAGCAACATCACCAGCAACATCATCATCAACATCATCAGCAACATCATCAGCAACATCATCAGCAACATCATCATCAACATCATCATCAACAGCAACATCATCATCAGCAACATCATCATCAGCAACATCATCATCATCATCATCATCATCATCATGATCATCATCATCATAATCATCATCATCATCATCATCGTCATCATCATCATCATCATCATCAGCAACATCATCATCAACATCATCATCAGCAACATCATCATCAGCAACATCATCATCAGCAACATCCTCATCAGCAACATCATCATCAGTAACATCATCCTCAGCAACATCATCATCAGCAACATCATCATCATCATCATCATCATCATCATCATCATCATCATCATCATCATCATCAATTTCATCATCATCATCATCATCATCATCATCATCATCATCATCATCATCATCATCATCATCATCATCATCATCATCATCATCATCATCATCATCATCATCATCATCATCATCATCATCATCATCATCATCATCATCATCATCATCATCATCATCATCATCATCATCATTATCATCATCATGCCCGGAGGCGGTGTTGTACCGCCTCCGGGCATACCACACCGCCTCCGGGCATACAACACCGCCTCTGGGCATACTACACCGCCTCCGGGCATACCACACCGCCTCCGGGCATACAACACCGCCTCCGGGCATACTACACCGCCTCCGGGCATACCACACCGC
Source organism: Chirona hameri (assembly GCA_036785665.1). Lineage (NCBI taxonomy): Eukaryota > Metazoa > Arthropoda > Thecostraca > Balanomorpha > Balanidae > Chirona > Chirona hameri. The sequence goes on from JAXIVJ010008295.1 coordinate 23,378, forward strand.
CTCCGGGCATACAACACCGCCTCCGGGCATACAACACCGCCTCCGGGCATACCACACCGCCTCCGGGCATACAACACCGCCTCCGGGCATACAACACCGCAAACGGGCATACCACACCGTCTCACGTCATCATCAGCAACATCATCAGCAACATCATCAGCAACATCATCAGCAACATCACCAGCAACATCATCAGCAACATCATCAGCAACATCATCAGCAACATCATCATCAACATCATCATCAACATCATCATTAACATCATCATCAACATCAACAACATCATCAACATCATCATCAACATCATCATCAACATCATCATCAACATCATCATCAACATCATCATCAACATCATCAGCAACATCATCAGCAACATCATCAGCAACATCATCAGCAACATCATCAGCAACATCATCAACAACATCATCATCAGCAACATCATCATCAGCAACATCATCATCAGCAACATCATCATCATCATCATCATCATCATCATCATCATCATCATCATCATCATCATCATCATCATCATCATCATCATCATCATCATCATCATCATCATCATCATCATCATCATCATCATCATCATCATCATCATCATCATCATCATCATCATCATCATCATCATCATCATCATCATCATCATCATCATTATCATCATCATGCCCGGAGGCGGTGTTGTACCGCCTCCGGGCATACCACACCGCCTCCGGGCATACAACACCGCCTCCGGGCATACTACACCGCCTCCGGGCATACCACACCGCCTCCGGGCATACAACACCGCCTCCGGACATACTACACCGCCTCCGGGCATACCACACCGCCTCCGGGCATACAACACCGCCTCCGGGCATACTACACCGCCTCCGGGCATACCACACCGCCTCCGGGCATACAACACCGCCTCCGGGCATAATACACCGCCTCCGGGCATACCAGACCGCCTCCGGGCATACAACACCGCCTCCGGGCATACAACACCGCCTCCGGGCATACCACACCGCCTCCGGGCATACAACACCGCCTCCGGGCATACAACACCGCCTCCGGGCATACCACACCGTCTCACGTCATCATCAGCAACATCATCAGCAACATCATCAGCAACATCATCAGCAACATCACCAGCAACATCATCATCAACATCATCAGCAACATCATCAGCAACATCATCAGCAACATCATCATCAACATCATCATCAACAGCAACATCATCATCAGCAACATCATCATCAGCAACATCATCATCATCATCATCATCATCATCATGATCATCATCATCATAATCATCATCATCATCATCATCGTCATCATCATCATCATCATCATCAGCAACATCATCATCAACATCATCATCAGCAACATCATCATCAGCAACATCATCATCAGCAACATCCTCATCAGCAACATCATCATCAGCAACATCATCCTCAGCAACATCATCATCAGCAACATCATCATCATCATCATCATCATCATCATCATCATCATCATCATCATCATCATCATCATCATCATCATCATCATCATCATCATCATCATCATCATCATCATCATCATCATCATCATCATCATCATCATCATCATCATCATCATCATCATCATCATCATCATCATCAT
>JAXIVJ010008295.1:32500-40000 GCA_036785665.1 Chirona hameri
CACACCGCCTCCGGGCATACAACACCGCCTCCGGGCATACTACACCGCCTCCGGGCATACCACACCGCCTCCGGGCATACAACACCGCCTCCGGGCATACTACACCGCCTCCGGGCATACCACACCGCCTCCGGGCATACAACACCGCCTCCGGGCATACTGCACCGCCTCCGGGCATACCACACCGCCTCCGGGCATACAACACCGCCTCCGGGCATACTACACCGCCTCCGGGCATACCAGACCGCCTCAGGGCATACAACACCGCCTCCGGGCATACAACACCGCTTCCGGGCATACCACACCGCCTCCGGGCATACAACACCGCCTCCGGGCATACAACACCGCCTCCGGGCATACCACACCGCCTCCGGGCATACAACACCGCCTCCGGGCATACAACACCGCCTCCGGGCATACCACACCGTCTCACGTCATCATCAGCAACATCATCAGCAACATCATCAGCAACATCACCAGCAACATCATCAGCAGCATCATCAGCAACATCATCAGCAACATCATCAGCAACATCATCAGCAACATCATCATCAACATCATCATCAACATCATCATCAACATCATCATCAACATCATCATCAACATCATCAGCAACATCATCAGCAACATCATCAGCAACATCATCAGCAACATCATCAACAACATTATCATCAGCAACATCATCATCAGCAACATCATCATCAGCAACATCATCATCATCATCATCATCATCATCATCATCATCATCATCATCATCATCATCATCATCATCATCATCATCATCATCATCATCATCATCATCATCATCATGATGATGGGCATACCACACCGCCTCCGGGCATACAACACCGCCTCCGGGCATACAACACCGCCTCCGGGCATACAACACCGCCTCCGGGCATACCACACCGTCTCACGTCATCATCAGCAACATCATCAGCAACATCATCATCAACATTATCATAAACATCATCATCAACATCATCATCAACATCATCATCAACATCATCATCAACATCATCATCAACATCATCATCAACAACATCATCAACATCATCATCAACATCATCAGCAACATCATCAGCAACATCATCCTCAACATCATCAGCAACATCATCATCAACATCATCATCAGCAACATCATCATCAGCAACATCATCATCAGCAACATCATCATCAGCAACATCCTCATCAGCAACATCATCATCAGCAACATCATCCTCAGGAACATCATCATCAGCAACATCATCATCAGCAACATCATCATCATCATCATCATCATCATCATCATCATCATCATCATCATCATCATCATCATCATCATCATCATCATCATCATCATCATCATCATCATCATCATCATCATCATCATCATCATCATCATCATCATCATCATCATCATCATCATCATCATCATCATCATCATCATCATCATCATCATCATCATCATCATCATCATCATCATCATCATCATCATCATCATCATCATCATCATCATCATCATCATCATCATCATCATCATCATCATCATCATCATCATCATCATCATCATCATCATCATCATCATCATCATCATCATCATCATCATCATCATCATCATCATCATCATCATCATCATCATCATCATCATCATCATCATCATCATCATCATCATCATCATCATCATCATCATCATCATCATCATTATCATCATCATGCCCGGAGGCGGTGTTGTACCGCCTCCGGGCATACCACACCGCCTCCGGGCATACAACACCGCCTCCGGGCATACTACACCGCCTCCGGGCATACCACACCGCCTCCGGGCATACAACACCGCCTCCGGACATACTACACCGCCTCCGGGCATACCACACCGCCTCCGGGCATACAACACCGCCTCCGGGCATACTACACCGCCTCCGGGCATACCACACCGCCTCCGGGCATACAACACCGCCTCCGGGCATAATACACCGCCTCCGGGCATACCAGACCGCCTCCGGGCATACAACACCGCCTCCGGGCATACAACACCGCCTCCGGGCATACCACACCGCCTCCGGGCATACAACACCGCCTCCGGGCATACAACACCGCCTCCGGGCATACCACACCGTCTCACGTCATCATCAGCAACATCATCAGCAACATCATCAGCAACATCATCAGCAACATCACCAGCAACATCATCATCAACATCATCAGCAACATCATCAGCAACATCATCAGCAACATCATCATCAACATCATCATCAACAGCAACATCATCATCAGCAACATCATCATCAGCAACATCATCATCATCATCATCATCATCATCATCATCATCATCATCATAATCATCATCATCATCATCATCGTCATCATCATCATCATCATCATCAGCAACATCATCATCAACATCATCATCAGCAACATCATCATCAGCAACATCATCATCAGCAACATCCTCATCAGCAACATCATCATCAGCAACATCATCCTCAGCAACATCATCATCAGCAACATCATCATCATCATCATCATCATCATCATCATCATCATCATCATCATCATCATCATCATCATCATCATCATCATCATCATCATCATCATCATCATCATCATCATCATCATCATCATCATCATCATCATCATCATCATCATCATCATCATCATCATCATCATCATCATCATCATCATCATCATCATCATCATCATCATCATCATCATCATCATCATCATCATCATCATCATTATCATCATCATGCCCGGAGGCGGTGTTGTACCGCCTCCGGGCATACCACACCGCCTCCGGGCATACAACACCGCCTCTGGGCATACTACACCGCCTCCGGGCATACCACACCGCCTCCGGGCATACAACACCGCCTCCGGGCATACTACACCGCCTCCGGGCATACCACACCGCCTCCGGGCATACAACACCGCCTCCGGGCATACAACACCGCCTCCGGGCATACAACACCGCCTCCGGGCATACCACACCGTCTCACGTCATCATCAGCAACATCATCAGCAACATCATCATCAACATCATCATAAACATCATCATCAACATCATCATCAACATCATCATCAACATCATCATCAACATCATCATCAACATCATCATCAACAACATCATCAACATCATCATCAACATCATCAGCAACATCATCAGCAACATCATCCTCAACATCATCAGCAACATCATCATCAACATCATCATCAGCAACATCATCATCAGCAACATCAGCATCAGCAACATCCTCATCAGCAACATCATCATCAGCAACATCATCCTCAGGAACATCATCATCAGCAACATCATCATCAGCAACATCATCATCATCATCATCATCATCATCATCATCATCATCATCATCATCATCATCATCATCATCATCATCATCATCATCATCATCATCATCATCATCATCATCATCATCATCATCATCATCATCATCATCATCATCATCATCATCATCATCATCATCATCATCATCATCATCATCATCATCATCATCATCATCATCATCATCATCATCATCATCATCATCATCATCATCATCATCATCATCATCATCATCATCATCATCATTATCATCATCATGCCCGGAGGCGGTGTTGTACCGCCTCCGGGCATACCACACCGCCTCCGGGCATACAACACCGCCTCCGGGCATACTACACCGCCTCCGGGCATACCACACCGCCTCCGGGCATACAACACCGCCTCCGGACATACTACACCGCCTCCGGGCATACCACACCGACTCCGGGCACACAACACCGCCTCCGGGCATACTACACCGCCTCCGGGCATACCACACCGCCTCCGGGCATACAACACCGCCTCCGGGCATACCACACCGCCTCCGGGCATACAACACCGCCTCCGGGCATACTGCACCGCCTCCGGGCATACCACACCGCCTCCGGGCATACAACACCGCCTCCGGGCATACTACACCGCCTCCGGGCATACCAGACCGCCTCAGGGCATACAACACCGCCTCCGGGCATACAACACCGCTTCCGGGCATACCACACCGCCTCCGGGCATACAACACCGCCTCCGGGCATACAACACCGCCTCCGGGCATACCACACCGCCTCCGGGCATACAACACCGCCTCCGGGCATACAACACCGCCTCCGGGCATACCACACCGTCTCACGTCATCATCAGCAACATCATCAGCAACATCATCAGCAACATCACCAGCAACATCATCAGCAGCATCATCAGCAACATCATCAGCAACATCATCAGCAACATCATCAGCAACATCATCATCAACATCATCATCAACATCATCATCAACATCATCATCAACATCATCATCAACATCATCAGCAACATCATCAGCAACATCATCAGCAACATCATCAGCAACATCATCAACAACATTATCATCAGCAACATCATCATCAGCAACATCATCATCAGCAACATCATCATCATCATCATCATCATCATCATCATCATCATCATCATCATCATCATCATCATCATCATCATCATCATCATCATCATCATCATCATCATCATCATGATGATGGGCATACCACACCGCCTCCGGGCATACAACACCGCCTCCGGGCATACAACACCGCCTCCGGGCATACAACACCGCCTCCGGGCATACCACACCGTCTCACGTCATCATCAGCAACATCATCAGCAACATCATCATCAACATTATCATAAACATCATCATCAACATCATCATCAACATCATCATCAACATCATCATCAACATCATCATCAACATCATCATCAACAACATCATCAACATCATCATCAACATCATCAGCAACATCATCAGCAACATCATCCTCAACATCATCAGCAACATCATCATCAACATCATCATCAGCAACATCATCATCAGCAACATCATCATCAGCAACATCATCATCAGCAACATCCTCATCAGCAACATCATCATCAGCAACATCATCCTCAGGAACATCATCATCAGCAACATCATCATCAGCAACATCATCATCATCATCATCATCATCATCATCATCATCATCATCATCATCATCATCATCATCATCATCATCATCATCATCATCATCATCATCATCATCATCATCATCATCATCATCATCATCATCATCATCATCATCATCATCATCATCATCATCATCATCATCATCATCATCATCATCATCATCATCATCATCATCATCATCATCATCATCATCATCATCATCATCATCATCATCATCATCATCATCATCATCATCATCATCATCATCATCATCATCATCATCATCATCATCATCATCATCATCATCATCATCATCATCATCATCATCATCATCATCATCATCATCATCATCATCATCATCATCATCATCATCATCATCATCATCATCATCATCATCATCATCATCATCATCATCATCATCATCATCATCATTATCATCATCATGCCCGGAGGCGGTGTTGTACCGCCTCCGGGCATACCACACCGCCTCCGGGCATACAACACCGCCTCCGGGCATACTACACCGCCTCCGGGCATACCACACCGCCTCCGGGCATACAACACCGCCTCCGGACATACTACACCGCCTCCGGGCATACCACACCGCCTCCGGGCATACAACACCGCCTCCGGGCATACTACACCGCCTCCGGGCATACCACACCGCCTCCGGGCATACAACACCGCCTCCGGGCATAATACACCGCCTCCGGGCATACCAGACCGCCTCCGGGCATACAACACCGCCTCCGGGCATACAACACCGCCTCCGGGCATACCACACCGCCTCCGGGCATACAACACCGCCTCCGGGCATACAACACCGCCTCCGGGCATACCACACCGTCTCACGTCATCATCAGCAACATCATCAGCAACATCATCAGCAACATCATCAGCAACATCACCAGCAACATCATCATCAACATCATCAGCAACATCATCAGCAACATCATCAGCAACATCATCATCAACATCATCATCAACAGCAACATCATCATCAGCAACATCATCATCAGCAACATCATCATCATCATCATCATCATCATCATCATCATCATCATCATAATCATCATCATCATCATCATCGTCATCATCATCATCATCATCATCAGCAACATCATCATCAACATCATCATCAGCAACATCATCATCAGCAACATCATCATCAGCAACATCCTCATCAGCAACATCATCATCAGCAACATCATCCTCAGCAACATCATCATCAGCAACATCATCATCATCATCATCATCATCATCATCATCATCATCATCATCATCATCATCATCATCATCATCATCATCATCATCATCATCATCATCATCATCATCATCATCATCATCATCATCATCATCATCATCATCATCATCATCATCATCATCATCATCATCATCATCATCATCATCATCATCATCATCATCATCATCATCATCATCATCATCATCATCATCATCATCATCATTATCATCATCATGCCCGGAGGCGGTGTTGTACCGCCTCCGGGCATACCACACCGCCTCCGGGCATACAACACCGCCTCTGGGCATACTACACCGCCTCCGGGCATACCACACCGCCTCCGGGCATACAACACCGCCTCCGGGCATACTACACCGCCTCCGGGCATACCACACCGCCTCCGGGCATACAACACCGCCTCCGGGCATACAACACCGCCTCCGGGCATACAACACCGCCTCCGGGCATACCACACCGTCTCACGTCATCATCAGCAACATCATCAGCAACATCATCATCAACATCATCATAAACATCATCATCAACATCATCATCAACATCATCATCAACATCATCATCAACATCATCATCAACATCATCATCAACAACATCATCAACATCATCATCAACATCATCAGCAACATCATCAGCAACATCATCCTCAACATCATCAGCAACATCATCATCAACATCATCATCAGCAACATCATCATCAGCAACATCAGCATCAGCAACATCCTCATCAGCAACATCATCATCAGCAACATCATCCTCAGGAACATCATCATCAGCAACATCATCATCAGCAACATCATCATCATCATCATCATCATCATCATCATCATCATCATCATCATCATCATCATCATCATCATCATCATCATCATCATCATCATCATCATCATCATCATCATCATCATCATCATCATCATCATCATCATCATCATCATCATCATCATCATCATCATCATCATCATCATCATCATCATCATCATCATCATCATCATCATCATCATCATCATCATCATCATCATCATCATCATCATCATCATCATCATCATCATCATCATCATCATCATCATCATCATCATCATCATCATCATCATCATCATCATCATCATCATCATCATCATCATCATCATCATCATCATCATCATCATCATCATCATCATCATCATCATCATCATCATCATCATCATCATCATCATCATCATCATCATCATCATCATCATCATCATCATCATCATCATCATCATCATCATCATCATCATTATCATCATCATGCCC
>JAXIVJ010008295.1:45000-47500 GCA_036785665.1 Chirona hameri
AGCAACATCATCAGCAACATCACCAGCAACATCATCATCAACATCATCAGCAACATCATCAGCAACATCATCAGCAACATCATCATCAACATCATCATCAACAGCAACATCATCATCAGCAACATCATCATCAGCAACATCATCATCATCATCATCATCATCATCATGATCATCATCATCATAATCATCATCATCATCATCATCGTCATCATCATCATCATCATCATCAGCAACATCATCATCAACATCATCATCAGCAACATCATCATCAGCAACATCATCATCAGCAACATCCTCATCAGCAACATCATCATCAGTAACATCATCCTCAGCAACATCATCATCAGCAACATCATCATCATCATCATCATCATCATCATCATCATCATCATCATCATCATCATCATCGTCATCATCATCATCATCATCATCATCATCATCATCATCATCATCATCATCATCATCATCATCATCATCATCATCATCATCATCATCATCATCATCATCATCATCATCATCATCATCATCATCATCATCATCATCATCATCATCATCATCATTATCATCATCATGCCCGGAGGCGGTGTTGTACCGCCTCCGGGCATACCACACCGCCTCCGGGCATACAACACCGCCTCTGGGCATACTACACCGCCTCCGGGCATACCACACCGCCTCCGGGCATACAACACCGCCTCCGGGCATACTACACCGCCTCCGGGCATACCACACCGCCTCCGGGCATACAACACCGCCTCCGGGCATACATCACCGCCTCCGGGCATACCACACCGCCTCCGGGCATACAACACCGCCTCCGGGCATACAACACCGCAAACGGGCATACCACACCGTCTCACGTCATCATCAGCAACATCATCAGCAACATCATCAGCAACATCATCAGCAACATCACCAGCAACATTATCAGCAACATCATCAGCAACATCATCAGCAACATCATCATCAACATCATCATCAACATCATCATTAACATCATCATCAACATCAACAACATCATCAACATCATCATCAACATCATCATCAACATCATCATCAACATCATCATCAACATCATCATCAACATCATCAGCAACATCATCAGCAACATCATCAGCAACATCATCAGCAACATCATCAGCAACATCATCAACAACATCATCATCAGCAACATCATCATCAGCAACATCATCATCAGCAACATCATCATCATCATCATCATCATCATCATCATCATCATCATCATCATCATCATCATCATCATCATCATCATCATCATCATCATCATCATCATCATCATCATCATCATCATCATCATCATCATTATCATCATCATGCCCGGAGGCGGTGTTGTACCGCCTCCGGGCAGACCACACCGCCTCCGGGCATACAACACCGCCTCCGGGCATACTACACCGCCTCCGGGCATACCACACCGCCTCCGGGCATACAACACCGCCTCCGGACATACTACACCGCCTCCGGGCATACCACACCGCCTCCGGGCATACAACACCGCCTCCGGGCATACTACACCGCCTCCGGGCATACCACACCGCCTCCGGGCATACAACACCGCCTCCGGGCATAATACACCGCCTCCGGGCATACCAGACCGCCTCCGGGCATACAACACCGCCTCCGGGCATACAACACCGCCAACGGGCATACCACACCGCCTCCGGGCATACAACACCGCCTCCGGGCATACAACACCGCCTCCGGGCATACCACACCGTCTCACGTCATCATCAGCAACATCATCAGCAACATCATCATCAACATCATCATAAACATCATCATCAACATCATCATCAACATCATCATCAACATCATCATCAACATCATCATCAACATCATCATCAACAACATCATCAACATCATCATCAACATCATCAGCAACATCATCAGCAACATCATCCTCAACATCATCAGCAACATCATCATCAACATCATCATCAGCAACATCATCATCAGCAACATCATCATCAGCAACATCATCATCAGCAACATCCTCATCAGCAACATCATCATCAGCAACATCATCCTCAGGAACATCATCATCAGCAACATCATCATCAGCAACATCATCATCATCATCATCATCATCATCATCATCATCATCATCATCATCATCATCATCATCATCATCATCATCATCATCATCATCATCATCATCATCATCATCATCATCATCATCATCATCATCATCATCATCATCATCATCATCATCATCATCATCATCATCATCATCATCATCATCATCATCATCATCATCATCATCATCATCATCATCATCATCATCATCATCATCATCATCATCATCATCATCATCATCATCATCATCATCATCATCATCATCATCATCATTATCATCATCATGCCCGGAGGCGGTGTTGTACCGCCTCCGGGCATACCACACCGCCTCCGGGCATACAACACCGCCTCCGGGCATACTACACCGCCTCCGGGCATACCACACCGCCTCCGGGCATACAAC
>JAXIVJ010008295.1:55000-56268 GCA_036785665.1 Chirona hameri
CGCCTCCGGGCATACCACACCGCCTCCGGGCATACAACACCGCCTCCGGACATACTACACCGCCTCCGGGCATACCACACCGCCTCCGGGCATACAACACCGCCTCCGGGCATACTACACCGCCTCCGGGCATACCACACCGCCTCCGGGCATACAACACCGCCTCCGGGCATAATACACCGCCTCCGGGCATACCAGACCGCCTCCGGGCATACAACACCGCCTCCGGGCATACAACACCGCCAACGGGCATACCACACCGCCTCCGGGCATACAACACCGCCTCCGGGCATACAACACCGCCTCCGGGCATACCACACCGTCTCACGTCATCATCAGCAACATCATCAGCAACATCATCATCAACATCATCATAAACATCATCATCAACATCATCATCAACATCATCATCAACATCATCATCAACATCATCATCAACATCATCATCAACAACATCATCAACATCATCATCAACATCATCAGCAACATCATCAGCAACATCATCCTCAACATCATCAGCAACATCATCATCAACATCATCATCAGCAACATCATCATCAGCAACATCATCATCAGCAACATCATCATCAGCAACATCCTCATCAGCAACATCATCATCAGCAACATCATCCTCAGGAACATCATCATCAGCAACATCATCATCAGCAACATCATCATCATCATCATCATCATCATCATCATCATCATCATCATCATCATCATCATCATCATCATCATCATCATCATCATCATCATCATCATCATCATCATCATCATCATCATCATCATCATCATCATCATCATCATCATCATCATCATCATCATCATCATCATCATCATCATCATCATCATCATCATCATCATCATCATCATCATCATCATCATCATCATCATCATCATCATCATCATCATCATCATCATCATCATCATCATCATCATCATCATCATCATCATCATCATCATCATCATCATCATTATCATCATCATGCCCGGAGGCGGTGTTGTACCGCCTCCGGGCATACCACACCGCCTCCGGGCATACAACACCGCCTCCGGGCATACTACACCGCCTCCGGGCATACCACACCGCCTCCGGGCATACAACACCGCCTCCGGACATACTACACCGCCTCCGGGAATACCACACCGACTCCGGGCACACAACACCGCCTCCGGGCATACTACACCGCCTCCGGGCATACCACACCGCCTCCGGGCATACAACACCGCCTCCGGGCATAATACACCGCCTCCGGGCATACCAGACC
>JAXIVJ010008296.1:0-56268 GCA_036785665.1 Chirona hameri
AAGAATTTTACTTGACTCTAGACCTGCCACTTTCTCCTCACGAATTGCACCTCACGAACGAATTGCACATCATTACGTACATCTGGAAAATGTTAACTGGAGGATGTTGACGGCTGCACATCCCCTGAGGGGACGTGGCGCGTTCGCCGCCGCTCGACCTCCTCCCCAATAATCGCAGCGCGCGAGACGACTTCAGGTTCACGGCGGCGATCCATCTCTATCGCCTCAGGTTCACGGTGGCGATCCATCTCTATCGCCTCAGGTTCACGGCGGCGATCCATCTCTATCGCCGCCGGTACTGGTATTTACCCACTACCAGCTGATGCCCAGCTCAATCTGCCGACACTCCCACCTCTATCTGCCGACACTCCCACCTCTATCTGCCGACACTCCCACCTCTATCTGGCGACACTCCCACCTCTATCTGCCGACACATCGCGACAGAAAGACCAGGCGCGAGCGAAGGAGCGGCTCTATTTGGGCACCCTGATATGACCACTGACCAGGTCGGGACTCGGGACTCGGGAACTCGAGAATCGAGACTCGGAAGCGACCAAGTCCGGGTCAGGCCTCGGGAGTGCCCGGGTCAGGGCTCGGGAGTGTCCGGGTCAGGGCTCGGGAGTGCCCGGGTCAGGGCTCGGGAGTGCCCGGGTCAGGGCTCGGGAGTGCCCGGGTCAGGGCTCGGGAGTGTCCGGGTCAGGGCTCGGGAGTGTCCGGGTCAGGGCTCGGGAGTGTCCGGGTCAGGGCTCGGGAGTGCCCGGGTCAGGCCTCGGGAGTGCCCGGGTCAGGCCTCGGGAGTGCCCGGGTCAGGGCTCGGGAGTGTCCGGGTCAGGGCTCGGGAATGCCCGGGTCAGGGCTCGGGAGTGCCCGGGTCAGAGCTCGGGAGTGTCCGGGTCAGGGCTCGGGAGTGACCGGGTCAGACCTCGGGAGTGCCCGAGCGCAGGTCGGAATGCGTTAGTGCCTGTGATTGGACGGTGATGTGATGAACAGAGGGTACGCTCGTAGTCAGATGACCGAACGCCAACGTAATTGGTCTAATAGAGAAATTAAAAATAAGGGAGAAATTCGGATGCGGCAGTAAAACTCAGCGAGTGATTAGGCCGATAATGGCTGAATGTAGAGCGGTACGCGGTATGATCCGGCAACCGTAAAACTTCATATGGCCGCGGCAAGCGGTGAGTAACTGAGTGTAAATGAGAGGGTAGGGTTACGATAGCTTAATCGTACGGGTCGTGAAACCTGAGAGGATGTTCGGGTCATGTAGCGAGCAAATTGTCCAGTTAGGCTTGAAAGATGACTCGTGGGCTATCTAGGGTCGCGAAGGGCAGCCGCTACACAAGTTTTTTGGTGAGGCTTAGCACATGTCCGATGAGCGTGATGTTTTGGACATACTTGCTACGAGGGATGTGCTGTGTTAAAACCTCTCATGATTGAAATTGTGGAGAAATAAATATGCCCTTTATCTATATTTGACCTAGTGCACTACATTTAGTGTGCGGTGCAATGATTCGACAGAATACTCTTCATGTTTTACACTTTGTCACCCAGTATGCAAGAAACCGGTAACAGCAGTAGCCGTTTCCTTTTTAGTTGCCTGTAGAAATTACAATGCATGAAACAATTTAAATAATTATTTTTAATTGACGCACCTTAAACTGGGCGATGCACCCAAGAAGCCTCCCAGTTTACGATCTGCGAACGGTCATCACTTCAAATTACCTGAGTGGCACCCTCTAGTTTCATGCTCCTTTTCTTCCCATCATATTTAAAACGTTGCATGGGAGGAAAACATCTTATTGTACCGAAGTACGTCCATACAAGTTTACTATCAGGAAAATGAACTGTTTAATTTCAGGCTGACCGCACATCTAAGTGCAAAGCGTAACCTGAGGCTGCACACGCCAAGACAGCTGCACCCTTGACCATCTCTTCGTGAAGATTTCTTGACCATCTCTTGGGTATTATTGCATAACGAAAGAGAAACGGAAGATCATATTCAATCATCGCCTTGTTCGTTCACACGCGTTTACATTTGACTAATTTTAGTTCCTCTAACGAAATGCACAATTACAACACATTCGCACTTAGTGCTGGTTGCAAGTGCCGACCACAACAAGGAAGGTATAAAGTCTTTCTCGCGCCACTCACGATTCGCTAGAATCGTCAGCCTTCAAAGACAGTAGCCCGACGAGAGTAGCGTCTCAATCGCGCTTTAGCATGGTATACCACACCTCTCGACTCACGGCTGGAATATCCGATTATATGAGACATGCTCAGTGAATACCTTCGAATGAACACTCCAACACACTAGGAAGGAGAGGCCATATCGGATTCCAGTGGTACGTTTCGGAAGCGCTCACGGGCAATACCATTCATTTACGATCCACTCACTGTGGCTGGTGTAGAATATAATCTCCTTGGCCGTCGAGCATCAGCAGGGGCCCTGACTGCGTAGAATCTGACGCGTTAAATGGTTATGGAATGGGCACTGGGAACTGGGGGTGCTCCCGTCATTCAGATTGACATACGAAGTAATCTGAGCTAGTGTTATCTCAGGTTACTGAATATGCGGCTCTCCGCTCTCCGCTCTCCGCTCTCCGCTCTCCGCTCTCCGCTCTCCGCTCTCCGCTCTCCGCTCTCCGCTCTCCGCTCTCCGCTCTCCGCTCTCCGCTCTCCGCTCTCCGCTCTCCGCTCTCCTCTTCCTGCCTCTCACTCTCGCTCCACATCATCCAGCTCTCCTGCCAGTCCTGTCTGGCTCAGGCTCCCCTAATCTAGTCTGACCCGTGATCTTTATATCCCACAAGCTGCCAGCGTAGCCCATGGCCGACACATTCCTAACTTTATGAGTAATGCTGCTCTGATCTGCATGAAGCTCTAACGCCTACGGAGTATATACAGTACCACGCCACCTTCTTGTTACGAGTTTATCTAACACGGTGATGTCTGGGCTTAGAAAGCTGTCTGTAATGAGTTTGAACAGTTGCTCTAAAAAGGCAGAAGTGTAGGTAACCAAGCGACTGGTTCACTGTCCTTCCAAATCGGTCTCTTCAAGCAGTCACCCTGCAGTCACCCCTCGTGTCATGTGGTAATACGTGGTGACACGTGGTGACACGTGTTCAGACGTGGCCTCACCTGCCCAGCTCGTGCCCTTCAGAGCCTCAGCTACCCCGCTCGGCTCGGGGGGGGGGGGGGAGTGATGACCGGAAGTAGGGCTCGTTTCCGCCCCGGTGCTGCTGCTGCCGCTGTGTCAGCGAGTACTGCGGTCGGAAGGGAGGTGAGAGAGGGGAGGGAGGGGTACAGGTGAGCCCTGGCAGTAGTGGTGCAGTCAGTCACAAAAGGGATGAACCACTGCTGCGGAGTCGAGCGCTTCAAGTCTGGTCTGGTTTCATTTGGTGGGGTTATTCTTGTGTCGTAATCTGGACATGGGTGAATTAACGCGTTGTTGTACTTAAAGGGAATGTTTCACCTTTCTGAAAGTTGTCAAATATACGCTGGTTGTAGTCGAAAATATGAAGTAAGTGCTGCTGAAAACGATGGTGATATTTTTTCACTCGAGAAGTCACTTAACTTTATACAAATTAAGTTCTTAAATTTGCGCTGATGACGTCATTATTGAGCGTATTTATCGTCATTATTATGTAGACCGCCGCTGATTGGCTGACAACGTGGGATTGGCTGAACAAGTGTCTGTTAGCCAATCAGCGGCTGTACCAGCCTGGAGTCATTTTGCAAATAGTAAATTAAATTGTTTAAAAACGGTTAAGTTTTGAGAAAAATGACCTTAGTAATTTAGACATTTAAATAACGGCCCAAGATATTGGCTATCCCAGTTTAACACTAATACAAAGGTGAAACATTCCCTTTAATGTGAAGGTGATGATGCTTTGATGAACCAGTTACTGTTCGCACTGGACTTTTGAGTCAAATCATTTTACGGTGAATTATTACATTTTTAACGCAGCTCGATGTCCTGCAGACTGCATCTTATTTTTGTCTTCTTCTAAACCATAACAATATGACGAGCAGCAGTAACATGGCTGCAGTGGCCAGTCAGTCTCCATCTCTGATCAAGGTGCACCTCTTGTTACAATACCGCATCGCCGTGTCTGATCCGACCCATTCTGACCCGCTGATCCACTGATCCTCTGATCCTCTGATCCTCTGATCCTCTGATCCTCTGATCCTCTGATCCTCTTATCCTCTGATCCTCTGATCCTCTGATCCTCTGATCCTCTGATCTACTGATCCTCTGACCCGCTGATCCTCTGATCTGCTGATCCGCTGATCCGCTGATCCGCTGATCCGCTGACCCGATGATCCTCTGATCCTCTGACTCGCTGATCCTCTGATCTGCTGATCCGCTGATCCGCTGATCCGCTGACCCGATGATCTTCTGATCCGCTGATCCTCTGATCCTCTGATCCTCTGATCCGCTGATCCTCAGACCCTCTGACCCACTGATCCTCTGATCCGCTGATCTTCTGATCCTCTGATCCTCTGATCCTCTGATCCTCTGATCCTCTGATCCTCTGATCCTCTGATCCTCTGATCCTCTGATCCTCTGATCCTCTAATCCTCTAATCCTCTGATCCTCTGATCCTCTGATCCTCTGATCCTCTGATCCTCTGATCCTCTGATCCTCTGATCCGATAAGGTCCACTGACCCGCCTCGCGGTCATCAGAAACGCGACCTTGAGGGAGGGAGGGAGAGGCAGGAAGGCCGGCAGACTGGCTGGTGGGCTCCTTGAACTTGACCTCGGGGCATGGGCGGTGATTAGTAGCCGAGTGGTTGGAATTGAAGGGGTCCAGTTTGCGAGCGAATGCAGGGCACGATGAGACTTTCAAAAAGTCCCTGGTGGTAGTTCAACAGCCTCGGTGATTAATGTGTCCCTTTGAGGATTAATGTGTCTCTTTGCGGATTAATGTGTCCCTTTGAGGATTAATGTGTCCTTTTGAGGATGCATGTGTCCCCATAGAGGCCTTATTTAAGATAATCGTGAGCATATGCGTCAATAGCGGAATATGTTAATATATTCAATGTTTCTATGATATAACTTTTTTCCAGATTGTCAGTCAGCGATTCATGTCAGAAGTACAGCTATCCCGTCTTTGTGACCATTTCGAGAACGGCGACAAAATAGTCATGTTAACCAAGGTGTAACGGATCGGCCATTCAATCGTCATTACAGCTAAATTAATAAACCTTGATCGAATTTCGCTAGCAAATTTGGCGAGTTGTCAAAGCGCGACAAAGTTTGTGGCGAAATAAGGACGTTGTTAGTCAATATTCAGTGGTCCCTGACCAGTGGTGAGAAAGCATTGGTCAGTGGTCAGAAGCCACTGGTCAGTGGTCAGAAGCCACTGGTCAGTGGTCAGAAGCCACTGGTCAGTGGTCAGAAGCCACTGGTCAGTGGTCAGAAGCCACTGGTCAGTGGTCAGAAGCCACTGATCAGTGGTCAGAAGCTGCACTGGTCAGTGGTCAGAAGCCACTGGTCAGTGGTCAGAAGCCACTGGTCAGTGGTAGCCAGTCACTGGGCACTGGGCAGTGGGCAGCAGTATAGTGATCATGTTCCGATAATAGTGTTCACGGCTAGGATTCAGAAGTTTCAGCTGTCAACCTGAGGGCGTAGCTTATCAATAAATTCGAATGTTCTTATTAACGGCGCTATTTTTACTATCATAAACCATACATCTATGAACCATATAAACCATCATCTATATGACTTCGTTAGCCGCGAACGTGTTCCATAAATCAAGGCAGTAGCGCTCCTGATTCCGACAATCACTGGTGGAAGAACGACTATCAGCACTTGAAGATTCTTCTGTCGCCTCTGTTTCTCATTCATTGTCTGTGACGCCATGAACGTTACGCATGACCTGTGTGACCTCTGCCATTACACCCCAGTTACCCACCCCTCGGGTAGCACCACAGCTCGCTCCCGGTTGGAGCGCGGCTAAACCGGGAGCCATCATCACCCTCCTCTCTCCACATGGGACAAAAACAGGACCGCTCGCGCGCGCACCGCCTCTAAATCCGCGCTCCGCTCGACTCTAATTACCATCTAACCAGGTGACTACGGACCGTAAACTTCCCGATCACCAATCATCTCTGATAGGGTGCGATCCGGTCGGTCGGGCTGTGTCGGATACGGGGGTTAGGGTTGGTTGGAAGCGCTCAGGAGCGGTCTAGGTCGGCTGGGGCGGTTAGGGCGGTTAGGGCGGTTAGGGCGGCTGGGGCGGTTAGGGCGGTTAGGGCGGTTAGGGCGGTTAGGGCGGTTTTGGCGGTTTGGGCGGTTAGGGCGGTTAGGGCGGTTAGGGCGGTTCGGGCGGTTAGGGCGGTTAGGGCGGTTAGAGGCGGCCAGGGGCGGGAGACGTGTCCAATCCACCGAGCTATGCTTTAAATTTCCTGCTACTAGCGGGAGAGCTCGAGACCAGGCTAGGCCGGCTCCTCCCGGCACTGCACCTCGGTAAAAGCCGTCACCTGCGCTCGGGCGGTCTGTAAATCGCCGGCGCGCGTGCCGGGGGCGGTGGTGGAGGCCGACTGGGTGGTAAATTGTGGCGAGTGCGCCGACCCAAGCTGCCCGGGTTACCACATTAGGGCTGTGCGTATCGCCTTGTAATCGGACAGTCATTATAATGAAATTTGTTCATGATACTGGGCACAGCGGGAATGAATAATTTCAAATGCGCCCGTGATCAATTTGGCGGGGCTTATACTGGTGAAAGGTGCATGTGTGTGTGTGTAGTTTATACATAGTTTAATCGCGTGCATATATCATACCATGACATTGAGCATGACTTAACAAAACGTTTTGATTTACTAGCTGCGTATTCGCGAGATATTCACCAGCGTAAACGTACTGACACATTCTTTCATGAACGACACGACATCACAGCTCAAGCTGTGCCGTACAGCAGAACCAATGCAATGAAATGTAGAGCTGGCTAGTCTTCCAGATGTTCGGAAAGCAGCTGTCACCTGATAGGCTCCATCTGGCGGGCTGTCTGTCATCGCGTTCACCGCCATATGCTGATCGGCTGAGGCCGTTGCCATGACAACCACTGCACCGCTGTTCATGACGACACTTGCTATTACGCAGGGAGAACTAGCCCAACGGCAGCACACTCTGCCTTTTAAGGCCGCCAAGTTCACCTAGGAAACAGCGAATCGACATTTCTGGAACTTTCGAGCACGGGAAGCCAGGAACAAAAAACTTTTTTGTGCTATCTTATGTGTATTTTTGTATTACTGCGTAGACGCCATATAACCTCAGCAGATGCGGTGCCGGTGAATCCCGAACTACTACCACCATGTCTCACTCCTTGAATCTCCGAATCTTGGACATTCATTTTTCATCAGTTTCACATCACCCCCGCGTCCCAGATTTGTTTGACAGACGGCCACCGTCCAACAGCAGCACTTGCCGCCATCAGATTCTGTCACTAAAGCAGCACCTCTGCAAGATAGAAGGGCGTAACAGGGCGATAGCGGCTAAGGCCGATCCGACTCCGTGCCAGAGATTGAGGCATCTCCTGATAATTGATTGGTACAGCGGCCTGCCAGGACTGCGATACCAGGAAGCATTAGCGCAGCGATATGCATAGGCACACCGCACGTAACTGGGTGCACGAAGCAAACAGCTCGGTGCACAGCACAACCCGTGCATAACGCCGAGCACAACCCGTGCATAACGCCGAGCACAGCGCCGAGCACAGCGCCGAGCACAGCGTCGAGCACAGCGCCGAGCACAGCGTCGAGCATAACGCCGAGCACAGCGTCGAGCACAGCGCCGAACACAGCGTCGAGCACAGCGCCGAGCACAGCGCCGAGCACAGCGCCGAGCACAGCGCCGAGCATAGCGTCGAGCATAGAGCCGAGCATAACGCCGAGCATAGCGTCGAGCACAGCGCCGAGCATAGCGCCGAGCATAGCGCCGAGCACAGCGCCGAGCATAGCGTCGAGCACAACCCGTGCACAGCGCCGAGCATAGCGCCGAGCATAGCGCGATGCACAGTGCAGTGCATAGTACATTGCGCGATGCAGTGCATACTGTATAGTACATTGCACAGTGCAGTGCAATGTGTGAAATGCAGTGCACAGGTTGTCAGAGTGTCAGATATCTCATTCCACCGCCCCAGGCGCCTGTCCGGGTCGCCTGATAAACTCTGTGATTACGAGAGCTCCGATCGCGAGCCTGGATCGAGAGAGTAGCAGGCCTCTCTGATGGTTGGCCGCGGCGAGACGGTATCCTGGTCGCGGGAGGGGCGTGCGCCGGTCCAGGGTGGAGTGAGAAAGCAGAGCTCGAACCCGGTGTACTGGGTTCGAGCCAATCGATCCCCGGTGGGAATTTATGGTCTAGGATGTAGAGGAAGATTTCGGATACACCAACAGTTCGGGACGTGGATTACACAGTTCGAAGTTTCTGTAAGTGGACAAGGTTTTTGTGTGTTTGGGCTGTTAGATAAGGTATCGGGGCGGAGTTTCTCTCTAATCCAGACTGATGTGACATTTAAGGGACCAATATTCCAGCGGAAGAGGCAGGAAGGACGCACGCACAACAGTTTGCCGAGATCTTCCCTCCGATACTGGGTTTATATATCTCTGCTCCACCAGACTAGAGAAACAAGACAGCTTTCGAACCTCCGTTCTTCAGTCATCTCCCCTTGTGCCATGCATCACGCTAGGTGTTAGCAGGCGACGGACACCCGATGCGTCTCCGATCTGCGAAACCATTCACCATCTGAGCTCTTCACCATGCTGGAGCGCGAAATTAGCGGCTTTGTCTACCTGTGTTTCGGCGCGTTCGTCTCAGCGGGGGCGATTGCGGCGCGCTGCGTCCCGTCACGTCAAGTGACACGTGGCGTCACGCAGCTGTGGCCAGTTAACGTGATATTTGGCGTCAGCACCAGTAGCGGTGTGCGCGATGGGTGTGGTGATGGGGACGAGAGAAGGGAGAGGTGGACGCCGCTGGGTAGCAGTGGCACGGTTTCTCTCCGCGTCATCTGGTATGATCAGACCTTCAGAAGATAGGGCAGAGGCAAATGCAGTCACCCAGAACAAAGGAGGGGACAACAAGTAAAAACAGGCCAAACAAGTAAGCAGGCCGTTGCCCAGGCCTTTTAGTGAGAAAGAAAGTGCATTCACTTCTACATCACCGACCTTCCCGTGCAGGGACACCAGGCTGTCGCTAGAGCGCAAAAAAATTAGCCCGATACCAAGCCCTTCATGCGTTCGCACGCGTGCTTGTATGTGTTTCCAGCACACACATTCAGCCGTGTTCCTTAGGTTACAGTGGCCGCCCTGCGGAAGCGGACGTAAGCTCCATCTGGTCGCTAATCAACGGGCACGTGGTCGTGAGGTCGGCCGGTCTCCACAGCCCCGCTAACCAGCCAAGGTATCACAATGCGCGCTCGTGCGGCGTTCGTGCGGCCCCGCACAGTTTCCCCGGGGTGGCCGTCACGAGGCCGGTTTCACCTGCGTCACGTGACGGAAGCTGAACGTGACAGGCGGTGTCACGTGACCAACAACGCCCTCTGCCGACGCCCGTCACCACGGGGCTCGGACGTCGGAGACACCTAAACGCACGGAAGATATATACAGATTACTGCGAGAGGATTTCTAACACGGGCGCAAAATTAGCTTCGTCGCCATCGCGCCCTAAAATCCCAATAAAGAAACAAGAGGATTTCTGGCATAATCAGGTAGCTTTTAGTGACTAAAATTGCACATCAGTGCTGCTCCCTGCGGCTTATCAGTGTTATCTAAATGAACCCACAGCGCAGCAAATAAAAGAGGAACGGAAGTGATGTCACCACGCCGTTAATAACAACATCGTTCTCTGTGAAATCAGCGCAGTTAGCCGGAGAAAAATACAAAGGTTGAAATATGGCCGAGCCGTTTACCGAGGCGGCTGCAGTGCTGCAGCGATGACGCGTTCATCGGGCCCATTTCAACCCGTCATTGGCATTGCGTTCACGGTGTGACGCTGCCACCGTTCTGCTGGATATGCGCGAGGCATTCGACGACCAACGTCGATGGCCAGGGGCAGAGGACGTGGTGGCAAAGGACGTGGTGGTTTAAAACCATGTGGTCCACCACGTCCCATCGTCCCGGAGATATGGCGATGGTAAGCCTGGTCCTTCAATGCGTGTTCAGTACCGGCAGCGAAGGGCTGCCACAGGGATGGCCATTGTGCGTTAGGTTCTTAGCCCGGAATCGATTGCGTTACGATGCTCAGGTAAATGGAGTTTCTCTAAGGTTGTATCGGCTGTAGGAGAAACTAAGTGCAAAAACAGTTCTTGTCAAAGTTTCACTTTGCAGCATTTTGAACAAATCTCCAATGTAGTATTATTACAATAGCTTCAAGCTAAGCTTAGCATACCACCGTTATAAAGCCATTGCTTTGCTTCTTGCATTGAAAGTTGAGCAGGTTTCGGAAACGCTGCTTATCCCATCTAAAGGAGGGCCGCACTTGCCGTACTTAAGGTCGCTCCGCTGCAGGAACCTCATGTCACCTGACAGCTGCTGCGGGGGTCTGCCCTCCTGCCGTCCTGTGTGCCGGAGCGAGGCCGCCGGGTGACAGCTGTGCGGACATGACCAAGCGGGACCACCAAGCGCGGCGTGCCGGCGATCTGGGCGTACTCCCGTGGCTCCACGCACTGGAGTACCTCACTTCACACCACATTAGTGTATTACGCCGGCCGTTAGACAAGATGATAGCGATGATGGTCACGATGTTAGCCGGAACGAGTGGAGATATAAGACACTCTAGCGTCAATGTCGGGATCAGAAAGGGTTGAACTAATTTCATGTCGCGCAATAATGATGCGTGCCATGTCACATCAACTTCACGCCACATTGGCGCGATACGTCGCTCGTTACATGACCTGATGATCATGGTGCGATATTCTGAGGGAAAGCGACACAACGAAACGGTCTGTAATACCGTGCGCACCACTTACTAACATGAGCAGCCGAGGCGCCCAAAATTATAATCCCCATCCTCTGTATTGGCGAGCGGAGAAGGGGGGACGTAATAACACAGCTGGACATGCTGACAGACCCAGTACCGCTCCACCGGACGGGCGTCACAACAACACCAGCCCCGCTTCCGAGCCGCCGGCGACGTGGTCGTATCCGGCCCCTCCTCTAATGAGGGCCGCGCAAATGAAGGTAATGATAAAAAATGGCCCGTCCGCTTCCGTCCGAGGCAGCTGGCGCGATGTAGTTAGCCCGGCGGCCGCGGCGCGGCGCTAGCGTCGCCAGCGGTCGGCTTCTGTTGCCGGCGTGGATTGTGGACTGAAAAACGGTCTCTGTGTGGAAATAAAAAACAAAACCGCGCTGCGCATTTGATGTCACTGCGAGATAGAAGCGAATATGATGACTGAAAACAGCGGATTATCACACTGTGTTTGTCTTTGGATCGTTTTGCTAGCCGGTCGCAGATCACAGCACTATTTATATGCTGGCTCTTCGATCACTGGTGGACTTCGATCTTCGATCACTGGACGCGTGCCTGATATGATCTCGGAATGTGATACGTCGTCCGAGACAGCGATTGTGCCAGCAAACCGACAGGGCAGCGATGTTTGATGTGAGCAGACGCGAGCTCGCGCCAGGCGGGGCCTGGTAACACGGAACAAATTGGGAAATGGATAACAATCCCGGATACATGTCGACAAAATAGCTATAAAAGTATCGGTGGGAGGTGTGTGGTTTTCTGTGCTTCACTGGATCAGGACGGATGGTGGCAGTTGTGTTAGGCACAAGATGAACGCAGATAGCTGAATTGCTTGTTACCGTGACCCCTCCATCGAGATTGAATCTGTGGTGCCGCGTGGTTTATCTCTGATGCATGTTGACTCTTGATTAACCTTGAGGTGGAACTATACGAATTACGAGGCACGTGACGTGCTGCCTTATCCAGCTGCTGTCAGTACAGTTGCGGATCCAGGGCGGTCAAAACCAGCAATTAAGTGCCAAACCCCAGAATTATGCAAATGAAGTGATTACGTGATTAAGTGACAAATCACAGAAATTCGGACATAATTACAGGAACGTGATAAATGTTCCCTTCCTTGTAGTTTGACAACTGCTTAAAAACAAACCTCGCACATAAAACATAGATTGGATCGATTAGATTCTCTTTCAAATCAGCAATTTAAAATCTGTCAATTTCCGACCAATTTTAGTTCCTTTGGGAGCATGCCCCGACGCCCCTGGATCCGCCAATGCGCAGGAGTATGTCCTATCTCTCTATCTGTCTGCACGGAAGGCCTCGGGAGGCGTTGTGCCTGTGGTATATCAGCTCTCTCACCACCCGGTGACGTGCCGCTCTCTTATTGCATCAGAGCAATGATCAGTACAGCGTCGTCGCCGCAGAGCAATGATCAGTGCAGCGCCGGCGCCTCAGCAGCAGGTGTTATCTCACCTGGAGTGGAGTCGCGGCGCCGACAACGGTGATCTTAGCTGCCATAAACATAAACACCACGCAGCAAGTGGTGCAGCAGTTAGATCTCAATGACTCTATTTGTTTAATATACCTCGTCAAGCGTTCACTCTGTCTGTTCTTGCAGTCGCACAAGGCCCTATAACTCAGTCGTATAGCAGGACCAACAGAGACACAGTAATGATACTATTATCACGTGAGCTTTGTTCCAACGCACTCGCGGTGGTGTTGTGCTGTTTTTGTGCTGTTGCGTCGTTAGTGGTGATGTTCCTAATGGTGTGTTTTATGGTTTCAGGTAAGTACCCTTCCTCGAAGGGTATCGACGGCACTGCACAGTCACCAACTGAAGAAGATGACGGTAAGTGGCACCGCACCGCGCACCCGCGGGTGGAGCTTTCCGTTTCAGTTGGTGAGGCACTTGTTCTGCGTTTGCTCTTCTAAGTTTTGACATATTTTGAGTTATTCTTATGTTAACTGGAGCGTTAATCCGGCCGATGTAGCGTTTTGTCAGTATAGCGTTTTGTCGAGTTCGACATAAACCCACCGATGTAGTATTTTGCTCCACCAACGTTTCAGGGAAAGCTCCACTCATGTTGGCACCCGATTGTCTGTCTTTTTCGTCGTGTGTGTAATGCTCGAAGGGAAAATCAGCTGTTGAAAATCGTCACCGTCAAATGCGTCACAGCTAGAGACCCTCACAGTTCAAAGTAATATGCTTCATGTGTTTTAAGTTAATTAATACCGGAATAAAAATTATGCTCACCGAGGGAGAAAAAATCACACAGTATTTCTTCCCTTCGAGTACCTACTTGTATTGACATGCTGCATGTATGCTCAAAGCCACAAGTTGGTCAAAGTATGAACACTGCAGATGAGGGCATTCCTGAACCACCTATTTATTGAGAGTAATATTCAGTGTGGTATGTTCAGCGGTCTGTCCACGTGGTTAGAACATTAGTGCGGACAGATGTGTGAAGTGGCTAAGCAAATAAAGACTGCTGATTGCTTGTCTCAATACGAGGACATGACCTCTTCTTCACACTATAATAGCATAATTAATGAGTTTCGTGACTTATCTTCATCAGTGAAGAAGAGTGCACCGAACCAGCCCCTCGGCATTCTGGGGGCTGTGCTGACGGTGATTTTGGCAGAATTCAGCCGTATAGTTCTGCCCTCCCTGCGGCATAATTAGCATTCCTCGGAGATGATCCAGGGCATGTGTTGATAACAAACACAAGCAGGGCACCTTTTCATCGATTGCAATCTAGGAAAGGCCTAGCACTCTTAAGTTGATTCAAGCAGTGTTATGCCTTGAACTTTTGGAATATAGCATACAATGGTAAATACAAGGGAAATGTCCACATCTGCAATGTTGATACTTAGACTGTGGCGGTGTTTAAGGCACTGCATGCTCACTGGTCGTTCACTGCATATTCACTGCTTGAATCACCGCTAAATCACTGCTTAGATCACTGCTTAGTGCTTACCTACCGCTGTCTCCTGTGCTTAAGGACATGATTAGATCAAAGCAGCATGATGTGCCTAGTTCTAAATGATGTCCAGGATTGCTACGCAATATTGTGGTTATATCGTGTATGTCATATTCTAGATTCCGATTTGTCCGATTTGAAATGGGTATTTCTCCTGTAACCTTATTACTCTTCCGTTCGTTCATCATGTCCAACTTGCATCATCCTCAACTCAGTTAAATTTTAAGGATGATGCAACTGCATTCTTCTCGAAACCCGTAACTGCAAATGACGGACATACATACATACGGACAGACAGATAGACAGACAGACAGACAGACAGACAGACAGACAGACAGACATACAGACAGACAGACAGACAGACAGACAGACAGACAGACAGACAGACAGACAGACAGACAGACAGACAGACAGACAGACAGACAGACAGACAGACAGACAGACAGACAGACAGACAGACAGACAGACAGACAGACAGACAGACAGACAGACAGACAGACAGACAGACAGACAGACAGACTGACAGACAGACAGACAGACAGACAGACAGACAGACAGACAGACAGACAGACAGACAGACAGACAGACAGACAGACAGACAGACAGACAGACAGACAGACAGACAGACAGACAGACAGACAGACAGACAGACAGACAGACAGACAGACAGACAGACAGACAGACAGACAGACAGACAGACAGACAGACAGACAGACAGACAGACAGACAGACAGACAGACAGACAGACAGACAGACAGACAGACAGACAGACAGACAGACAGACAGACAGACAGACAGACAGACAGACAGACAGACAGACAGACAGACAGACAGACAGACAGACAGACAGACAGACAGACAGACAGACAGACAGACAGACAGACAGACAGACAGACAGACAGACAGACAGACAGACAGACAGACAGACAGACAGACATACATACAGACAGACAGACAGACAGACAGACAGACAGACAGACAGACAGACAGACAGACAGACAGACAGACAGACAGACAGACAGACAGACAGACAGACAGACAGACAGACAGACAGACAGACAGACAGACAGACAGACATACCGTTCTCAAGCTGGTTAACCATCTGTCGCCTCATGGTGGATTTTCCAGGTTACCATATGTCAATTGGAACCTGTGAATTCGCGCCAGGTCACTATAGAATGCATCTGGTAATACAGTGGACTTCCCGCCATGCATCTGTCGCGGACGCACGACAAGCTCGCAAATTCATGGCGATAAAGCAGTGCGTATGGTCGGAAAGATTACATGTATGATACCGGCAGTATCTTCTATTTATTCAGCAGCATGCATGCTTGCATATGCATGATTCCCATGTCACATGCACGCGTGTGCATTGGCGATGAGCATCGTTCACACACGATGCAGGCATGTATGTGGGATGCACGCTAACAAGGTTGCGCAGCTGCTGCGGACAGTGGCGTCTGTTTCTTGGTCATCATTTGCTGCCATGCCATGAAGCGACATGCTCCTCTATATTAGACGACCATGTCAGCTTGTGGAGCGATCAATCATGTATGAGTTATGGATTCACTCGAATGACATTCCAGGAGCGTGCAAATGGCACCGAAAGACGACACTGGCGTGGACCGTTTGGGCTTTGAGCGCGTGGATCACGTCCAGAGCGATGGGGTAGTTCGCTCCGATTAATCATACGTGAGAACGCTGCTCCCGTGGCTATAGTAGATCCATAAACATTCCACAGGCCGGCGTCGAATGCGTAGATTGTTAATACATTGACAACCGTATCAGGCGATCAGCCAATAGAAACAGATAGTCTATTTCGTGGCCTCCATGGATCATGCTTGTGGGGCCGGTCGTCCTTCCGTCAGCGTCCTAGCGTCAGCGCCATCTGTATGGAAGAGTGCTGCTGCTGCCACCTGGCTGGACTGGGGCTCAGCTTTTCACGCCGCACTCGCTAGATGTCGCTCAGGTCTAGTATTGGCGGGAGTAGAATGTTGTGGCGATCGCTCGGCTCGAGTCTAATCTTAAACAGCGTTCGGGCAATTTTATGCTTCTGTTTTATTTCAATCGCTTTATTTTTGTAAAACACCCCTTTCATGTAGCCCGAATCAAGCCACTCTTCATATCGAAGCTTTCGGCCCCTCGCCGCTTCAGAGCACATCTAAATAGTCCCGCACAGCGATACAACGGCTCCTTGTTCTGTGCTGAGTTATAGCCACTCGGTCTGCCGCGCTCAGGTGCACGCCGTCAGGGCCTGGCGAGCCGCGGTGTGTCTGTCGTTCCGCGACCCGTGACCTCCGAGCACGAGGCACCCCTCCCCTCCACTCTCCCTCCCCCTCCCCCTCCCCCCGTCCCTCCGCCGCCGCCGACGCGGCCGGCGTGGCCGCCAGCCAGACGTGCATTTGATGAGTAATTGCTGTCAAATGCGGGACATTTATCTGTCCTGCTGTCTTCGCAGCGCGTGGTGGAGGGTGGATTTACACTCCACCACAGGTGCCGACTGCATCTGAGGCGCTGCAATTGCGTCACCGGTCAAGGTTGGCCGAAATCGCCGCCGGCGGCCAGGCGGTTTACCGCACGCTTTGATGACGTCATTGGTTCTGGATGGGTGGATGCTCCGCGGGTGGGCGGGCGTTTGTGGGTGGCTCTTGCGATGCGGTGGTGATGCTGGGGTGGCATTTTGGAGGAATTATTGCGCCTCTGAAGCTCCAGGGAGGATGTGAAGAGGGAGTGATGCGATATTGGGAGTTAATAGCCCAAGGCGCTGCGGTTTGGGCGTCTCCTGTGACAAGGTGGCGCCAGTAGCGGCAGAACCAGAATATGGTGACAGAACTACCTGGGTGCCACGAGGAGGTTCGTGGGTTCGAGGGCAGCTGCCCTCATTGTGGGGGTCAGATGGAAACACCTGTATATACCTATCCTGGGTTTGATGCTAAGCAGTCACATTCTAAATTGGAGTCATATACAGATTGAGGCATATTGTATTTATGAGCCACAAGAGGGATAATTTGGTTATCTTGGCCTGACGTACCTTGCAAACAGTGTTCGTCACGGGCCCACCAACCCCCAGCCCAGCCCGTCCCAGGCCCATGAACACCAGCCCAGGCCCGAACCAGGCCCAGGCAAATTTATCATATTGAGGCCAGGCCCAGTCCGGCCCGTTCAGATTAAGCATATACATATTTTCACAAAATTTGCAATCACTATTCTAGCATATTTACTTGTATACTATAAATGTGAAACAATGAACCAACTATGCTAACCAAAAACAAACAAAAAGCCACAGCCACAGCAACAGTGTGTTGCTGTGGAAGTGAACTGGTGGTTGAAATATTTTTCCGCTCTGACCTGAGCTTCAACATTCTCAGCCCAGGCCCGTCCAGAGCCCGATGATTTCCTTAAAGCTGAGGCCCAGCCCAGGCCCAGCCCAGGCCCGGCCCATGGCCCACAGGGCCGGCGCAGACCGTGGCGAACTCTGCTTGCAAATTCCGTGCCCGGCGCAGGCCCGGCTATCCGGACACCGTTGGTATATAGCTATCCGGTCCCCAACTCCGCGCCATCCCCTCTGCAAAAGCCCGTCATCAGACAGACTCGTTGTGATGGATGTCTGTGTAAAATCTGCCGCGCCGCCACACGCCGCACCTCCGCCGGGATTGTCTCGCGGCACCGCGGCACTAATGCGCCGCACCGCGCCATATTTCGTCGACAAAGCGGCGGCGGCGCGGCGGCGATGACCTGTCAAAACGCCGCCGCCGCGCCATCCAACATCGCCGCGGATCTAATATAAAACTCACCGGATCGACAGCGACGCGCAGGGGCGGCGCCAGGACGCGGACGAGGGGAGCGGTGAGGGGGCGATTTGAGGGGCCGGATGACGGCGATTGTGTTTGAACCGTGTGCGGTTTCAGCGGTGTTCATCGTTCGTCAGTAATTTCCGGCGAGTTTTAGGGCGGTGTTATCTGCATCCGCCACTGCTAGCTGGTAATGCCAAACACGGACGCCTTCTTTGTTGCCTGCGGCGGGAAAATTAACCCCAAATTAAAATTCGACACCGCCGGCGGGGGTCGATGATTGATTGTGGCTGCCACGACGGCCGCCGCCAGAGGCGGGGTGGAGATGAGCTCACGTGCCAAGTGCCGCCGTCGCTACCGAAAAATGCCGCTTGACAAAATGCAGGCTTTCGGGACTCGGCGGTCTGGGCTGGATTAAGACTGGGAAATGGTGGCTGATATTGGGTAAGGAACCCCGAGCTTAGGTAATTAGAGGACACAACTGGTCCATTGATCAAGTTAAATTATCATTTCACCGAACAAAATCCGTATATTAGTCTGCCTGCCTTAGTGTGGTTGACAGATTTTTAAATAACGAAGTAGCAGACAGAAGAAATATTGGTCGTCTTACGACAGGAATTAGAGCTTACTAAAGGTGGGTAGATGATTATTGGCTTAAAATAATACAAAAAGCTAAGTAAGACCCAAGGTTTTCTCCGCTCCACGCTCTATGTCTCCCTCCTTCACTCTCCCACTCTCCCTCCCTTGTTTCCTCCTTGTTCCATTGTCCCTTCCTCTCCCTCTCTCTCCCTCTCTCTCCCTCTCTCTCCCTCTCTCTCCTTCGCTCTCCCTCTCTCCTCTCTCCACCTTCTCCCGGTCGCCGCTTGTGTCGACCAAGTTTGCCCTCTGACGTTCCTATTAATTCCGATCACCCCGCCGGGAAGAATCACGGCCGCCAGGGGGCGCCGCCGGTCCGTGACGTCATTAAATGACGTCATCATCGCAGTGCCGCGCACTCGACATTTAAAGGATGATTCCCGCTGCGGCAGAGGCGCGTCCAGAGACGGCCAGCAAGACAGATGTGATTTCGGGAAAATCCATGTGGGAAACTCAGGTGGCGCAAGACGCCAAAATCTCCTCGTGCATGCGGATGAAGGCAATGTCGAAAGCTGCTTTGCATCGCCAGCTTTCTCAGCTCCTCGGCGTCTTTCCAAAATCTATGACGCCTTCTTCGCACCACCTTTGATGTTGATTTTTCCAATCACTGATTAACACTTACGTCAAAAACAAACAGAAAAACTGTACATAGACGAAGTCTTACAAACAAAAACAAAGTAGCACCAGCAGGACGAAGACTTGCCTCCTTTTGACCGACGGGCCCCACCCCTCCCCACCATGTTCTCCTGGGTACGCCACTGCCTTTGATAGCGTGTTGATGCGACACTCTGCTCTGGCCAGATGTGTGACAACAATGACGCACTGCGCGCCACATATGGACGCCGTCAACCGGAAACAACACGGTGAAATCGAATCAAACCCTTTGCAGATGGAGCTGTGTGCCCCCGTCTGTCTGTCTGTCCCCCCTCCCCCCTCCCTCGGCGTCCGACCCGGAAATTCAGCGCCGCGGGGGATGGTTGTGTTAGTGCTACCGATGATGACTATGTCTTAATTTGGGTGATTTTGATTGAAGTTTCGAGCAACGAATAATTTTCGGCGATAAAACAGGGCGAGATGTTTCACGGATTAGGATGCCAACACATGTTAAAAGTAAAGCAGCGTCTGATCAAGGGACCAATCATGCAAAGTGAAGCATGATGATGACGCACTTTATTTCATCTCCGAATGAAGGCACTTATGTCGCACAGAAATCATTGCTTTGCACACAAGCTCTGTCGTTTGTGTTTGCTGTTCTATGCAGAACAGGCTAGCAGTCATCCGAATGAAGTGCGCAAACAGGGACGTACCGGCGTCGTTCCTGTTCCTGTTTACATTCCCTTCCGGAATACCGCTCGAAAACTCATCATTTTCCGGCAACAATGCCGAGAATTGACTCTGAAAGGCAGCCCCACTGGCGGCCCCGGGGAGCCCGGAGGGTGGCGGGGGTGTCCATGCGCCCCCACCTCTCCCCTCCCAGTCCCCTCAGTTGACAGTCCTGTCCAGAGGTACTGTCCCATGTCCGATTATCCCCTCCCAGTCTCCCCCCCTGCCACCCAGCCCCCTCCAGCCCCCGTCAGCAGTTGGAGGAGACCGGCGTGCCAAGCAATCAGGCATTGTCGCAGTCCTATACACGCTGGGCGGCTGGTCGGCTGGCCGGTGTGTATGCGTGTGTGTGTGGGTGTGTGTGTGTGGGTGTGGGTGTGGGTGCAGCACAGGGTACACCCGCGCACCGGGTCAGTGAAGAGGAGGAGGACACCTTTCCTCGCTGACACGGTACAGCTGCTGGGCGTAGGACAGTGAAGGGAGTTCAGCTGGCTTAGTCGATGATCCGCTTCAGATTACCGGCTATTATGAGGCCCTGCTCTGATTATTACAACAGGGAGTATTGGATCAAGACTTTTCTTTTCACGCCGCGGATATTGGAATGAGCAATAGCAAAATTGGATCATTGAATATATTTGCTGTATATCCAAGAAAGGAAGTACGCTATTTTATATTTCCGTTAAACCCCACTATGTTTATACAAATGTCATTGAAACATTAAGAGTCACACGCTGTCCAGCAGTGTTTTGGCAGTGTGCCAGACAGTGCCTCGGGCATGACAGGTCACGTGATGGCGGCACCAATCAAAGTCCACTTCCGCCACGAATGACCAATCAAATCGGACCGCAGAAAGAAAGCCGGCTCTGGAGTCCGACGGCTATCGCATTTGACGGCCGAACACTGACGGCATTTCAATTGAGGCGGAGAGGTCTGAGTACGTGTTGGTGTCCATGTTTTGGGATATGGTTGCCACCAATACCAAGCCATTGTAGGGGAATGAATGGCTTTGTAATAGTCATCATTGATATCTTCATGAAGATGTGACATTTAACGAAGGTGGTGTTTTTAAGGCTGGTAGCCTTACGATGCAACTTTATATGTGCAAACTTCAGTTCGAAGTTATAGTTGGAATGGAGGGCAAAGGTTTCACAGCCGATGTTGGTTAATGACATGGCTTCCGTTCGCTTTGGTTGACTAATTTCATAAGAAGCCGTGAAGAGTTTTCATTTTGCACTAGGTAGCGCATGCTATGCGTTGTATGCTTGCTCTTAAGTTTCAATAAAACTAATCGCTCTGCAAATATCTTCAATAAACTTATATTGAGCGGCTTCATCAAAGGCTCTGTTGCTATACGTCTATCAGTATTCAACTCATGGACATCTCTATCCAAGGCTCAAAACTCTGGGTGGTTTTATTGGCTATATAAAGCAATAACATATCGGTGTGTTAATAGCGTGTAAATTCGTGCAGCACTGCACCCTAATTGACCAGGCTAACGAATGCTTCTGCAGCAGCAGTTACCGAGTGATCCATCCGACAAAGACTAAGGTACTCTCAGCAATAAGAATCACTCGCTAAATCAAACTACTTCCATAAGTTGTAGATGTTTCTGCATTGGCTTTATCTGCACTGTAAAATCAGCGGTTTGCCTTGCGGCATCGATCAATGATCGTTCAGTGCACGTGCGATTGCCTCGCTAACTACCCTCAGTATGGGTGTATTATTATCTCTGTGTCATAAAGCACATATCGGTGTTATTTGGCCCCTAGTGGGCGGTCCAAAGCGCCTTCCTCAGCTATTATCTTGCAAACCACCGAAGCACATCAAACATAAAGGCAAGTCGCTTTGCAATAACTCAGATTCTTATCACCATCATCCCGACCCCGACTTTTCCTCCCCTCTCTCTCTCTTCTCCCCACCCACTCCTGAAGCTGCTTTCGCCGCCGCCAGACCACTCTCTCGCACACATATTTGGCATTTTTGCGCAGTGTGCAGTGGGCGGCGATAAACACCTTTTAACACAGTTTTGATGTACCCCGGCGGCGGGAGCGGACGATTAATGCTGCTGTCGGCCGGCGGCGGCCCGGCGGCCGCGCGGGCACACAATACCGACCGGGTGCCTTTTCCAGCGACCGAATCAGTGCCTTTTCTGTTCCTAAAGGGCCTTTTATGTCTGCCTGGGTCTTTATTTGGCGCGCGGTCCCGGCTCCCCGACCGAGCGGCCGACCGGCAGGCTGGCAGACAACGCTGGGGCAGCTGGGATGGCGAGAAAGGTCCGCGTGCGCAATGGCGGATACAGAACGGGGAAAATGGTTTCGCGGTCAATGTCCATAAAGTTTGGAAAATTTCAAGCATTTATCTTGTTTCGATTTCCTTTGGATTACGGATTTGAAACCATTTTGTCCCAATAATTTGTTTATATTCTGTTTAAACTCTGAAACTGTGTCCAGTTTAGGCTGATATCGTTCATTTTCGGGCTATGACCTCCATGGTTCTGCCCTTGGATCCGCCCCTGTGCGTGTGTACTGGCGGCACCAGCGGCGGGAACTGTCTCGCCTCGCCTCGCCTCGCCTCGCCTCTCGCCTCCTGCCCCGTCACAAGAGCAGACACCGGGGATGTCACGCGCTGCTGCGCTGTTTTATCGACACGGTGCGCGTGGAAAGCGGCAAATTTCACCGTGTCGTGAGCAGCCGCAAAGGCGGCGACGGCTGGCGCTGGTGTTGGGTGACCCGAGGATGCCGATTTCGGGGTGACAAGTGGCAGAGCGGAATGACAGGGTAGAAACAGTTTTTCTTGATCTTGTTGAGTTTTACATCACCTTATGACAGCTCCCTGTCTTTATGTACAATGTTTTTATACTATGCATTATTTTTAGAAATAAGACATGTGCAAAAGATCGATATAATTCAGTACGTCGCCTCTTGAGTATGTCAAGGGTAAAATGCCCCACATGGTATTAACCCTATAAGTGTGGGGGGGGGGGCTAAAACGACTTCTCTATGGTTTTTCACTCCGGAAAAACCCCCCATGGGTTTTCCACTCCCCTATGGTTCTTCTGTCCGCAAACGAGTAAAGATATGGACATCAAACTTTTTTCTTCTTAAATATTCATTGGGCACATGTGGGAAAAATGTAAAAAATTCCGCTTACCAGGGGCGGCTCCAGGCGTGGTTTTTGGGGGCATGTTTGGGGTTTCAGCGTGACTCGGCTTTCAAAGGGAATCAGTTCCCATGCTCTAACCCCTGTAGATACGAACCTACCACTTTCACACCTTTTCACACCTTTTCACACCTTTTCACACCTTTCCTTACTGCTTTTTGTAGAAATGTTTCACATTTGGTTATTTTTGGGGATTGAGCATGGGCGCTTTCAGGGACGTATTTTGGGAGGCATTTTGGGTTACTGGTTTTTCATCGAAATCTGAAAGATATGAATTTTAAACTCAGTGCACCTTTTTAGCTGTTCTTTGCACACATTGTATGAGTTTTAATATATATTGTTGGGCTTCCCACAGGTGACTCCAGGAACGTTTTTGTTAGGGAAAGTGTATACACATGGTGTTTTGTAACTCAAAACGTTATTTCGTGGTGGACTGTCTCGTGTAATATCATCTGCATGGATCACAATTGTATTTTGTGGCATAGGCGGTTCCAGGGGTGGTACGCAAACGCATGGCCCAATGTTATGGGCGGCTCCAGGGATGAAATTAGGGAGAGTTGTGGAACCACGACGTGTTACTACATAGCACAAGATATCAACTTGAAACTTGGTGACCTGTTTTAGTAATGCCTTGCACACGTTTCATATTTTGTTGTTGACTTTTTTGATTTCCCAAGGGCGAATCCAGGGACGGATTTTAGGGGCATGTGTTTGACTCCGTTCACACACATTGTGTTTAGTGCCCCTGAACGTTATTTTGCAGTGGATAATTCCATGCAATATCATCTGCATGGATCACAATTGTATTTTGGGGCATAGGCGGTCATAGGTATGCAATTAGGGGGAATTGTGGACCCATGGCGGTACACAACATAGCAAAATATATAAATAAGCAAAGATAAAGATAACAAAAGACAAAGATTAATTCCCCTCCCCTTCTCCTCTTGAGCACGCCGCTGCACAAATACAAAACTGCCATAATTTACATTTTCACGCATACACATATCAATATAAGCATCTAAAACAGATATCAAAGCGGCATTTTTTGTTTATTGTGACATCTTTAGAGGCCCCCTTTGGAATTGCCTGAGAACGCCATTGGGTTAATTTCCCCAAACTTTAAAAAGGAGTATATGTTAGAGCATACAATTAGGTGACGAAATCCAACAACACGACAAAATTGCGTTCAATCAACGTCCCAGGGCAATAATCTAAAAATGCATGTTTGTATCCATTTTTTGCTACCTGTATCCGCCCATGATACAATTTTTCATATTTATGAATACAGGAACGTAGTTGGTTAAGCGGTTTTCGAGATACGAAGGGGGGGGGTTGCGAATAGCCCCCCCCCCCCCGACATATTGGTATTTGTTTTATCCCGACAGTAGACAGACATACAGACGCTTATCAAATAGTAATATAGATATGATGATATTGAGATTTTACGGAGCAACGACGGCCGAGATGATATTGTACTCATTAGTTGCTCTTACAAAAATGTTTTAGATTATACAAGTGGTACAGCCTTAACGCTATGGTTAAGGCTGTACCACTTGTATAATCTAAAACATTTTTGTAAGAGCAACTAATGAGTACAATATCATCTCGGCCGTCGTTGCTCCGTAAAATCTCAATATCATCATATCTATACTACTATTTGATAAGCGTCTGTCTGTCTGTCTGTCTATCTGTCTGTCCATCTGTCTGTCTATCTGTCTGTCTATCTGTCTGTCTATCTGTCTGTCTATCTGTCTGTATATCTGTCTGTCTATCTGTCTGTCTATCTGTCTGTCTATCTGTCTGTCTATCTGTCTGTCTATCTGTATGTCTATCTGTCTGTATATCTGTCTGTCTATCTGTCTGTCTATCTGTCTGTCTATCTGTCTGTCTATCTGTCTGTCTATCTGTCTGTCTATCTGTCTGTCTATCTGTCTGTCTATCTGTCTGTCTATCTGTCTGTCTATCTGTCTGTCTATCTGTCTGTCTATCTGTCTGTCTATA
Source organism: Chirona hameri (assembly GCA_036785665.1). Classification (NCBI taxonomy): domain Eukaryota; kingdom Metazoa; phylum Arthropoda; class Thecostraca; order Balanomorpha; family Balanidae; genus Chirona; species Chirona hameri. Next base: position 24,850 of record JAXIVJ010008296.1, read on the forward strand.
TGTCTGTCTATCTGTCTGTCTATCTGTCTGTCTATCTGTCTGTCTATCTGTCTGTCTATCTGTCTGTCTATCTGTCTGTCTATCTGTCTGTCTATCTGTCTGTCTATCTGTCTGTCTATCTGTCTGTCTATCTGTCTGTCTATCTGTCTGTCTATCTGTCTGTCTATCTGTCTGTCTATCTGTCTGTCTATCTGTCTGTCTATCTGTCTGTCTATCTGTCTGTCTATCTGTCTGTCTATCTGTCTGTCTATCTGTCTGTCTATCTGTCTGTCTATCTGTCTGTCTATCTGTCTGTCTATCTGTCTGTCTATCTGTCTGTCTATCTGTCTGTCTATCTGTCTGTCTATCTGTCTGTCTATCTGTCTGTCTGTCTATCTGTCTGTCTATCTGTCTGTCTATCTGTCTGTCTATCTGTCTGTCTATCTGTCTGTCTATCTGTCTGTCTATCTGTCTGTCTATCTGTCTGTCTATCTGTCTGTCTATCTGTCTGTCTATCTGTCTGTCTATCTGTCTGTCTATCTGTCTGTCTATCTGTCTGTCTATCTGTCTGTCTATCTGTCTGTCTATCTGTCTGTCTATCTGTCTGTCTATCTGTCTGTATATCTGTCTGTATATCTGTCTGTCTATCTGTCTGTCTATCTGTCTGTCTGTCTATCTATCTGTCTATCCGGCACCGCTCAGTTTATTCAGTTTAAAAGTCCCAGTCAATTGACGTGCTGAATTGGTGCGGATACCTCCATCCTGGAGATGCATAGTTATGCATAGGACATATGTGGGAGATGGGATAAGTCAGCGACGCAACGGAGTTGGTGGGACGGTGATCCCTTGACGGGTAATAGGTATTTAGGTACGACGGGTGTGCCACGAGTAGTAGCCACCACTTGACCTGCATAGTGTATATCATCCAGCGGAGCGGACGGGTTAGCTCTAGTGAGCAGCTAAGTGATTGTATTTATTTTTGTTTTATTCCGATGGCACGTACGCATGGGACAATACGCGTGCAAATTAACAAACAACATTACATGTTGCTTGCCTTCCTTCATGCATGGAGCAGCAAATCCATTGTACAAATGAATCATGTCTTTGATGAATTTGATATGGAACCGTCAGTGGTGTTTGGTGTTTTACGGAACCATTTGGACATCATGATGGACATCATGATGTAAAATGCTCACATGCATGCAAAACATGCAATTAACCTCCTCTTGGGAAACGACTGTCACACATGACCAACATGAAGCACCAGCTCGTGAACTGTTTTACATCTGCCAAGATACACATCTCCGCAGTCAAACGCCTTACCGACATCAACTAAATTATCTGTCGCCTGGCACTGACAGCGAACTACCTACACCGAGCTCCGAACTCTACCTCAAAACTTCTCCGAACGCCGTCCGTTACGGCCAACCCGGTTCTCAACTCGAGCCGACCCAACTCTTTATGACAAACTTCTAAAAGCAAATACTGGTGAGAGCTGAAATCTGCTGCTCAAATGAACCGAAAACTTCTAAATCACCGCAAATACGGCCCATCCATTCGGCATAACAAAGATATCTCCCGGGCGGGAGCATTGTTCGTCGAGAACGACGCTCGACTTTCTGCCGTCGGGTCGCCGCGTCGTTGCCATGGCGACGCGACGATCCGCCCCCGGGCGACGTCACGGCCGGCCGACCAATCAGCGGCCAGATTTCCGGCCGGGCCAAAGATTGGGATCAGATTTTACCGACCGGCCGACGCGGCGCGAGCTCTGATTGGCGGACAAAAATGCCGGCGAAGATGACAGCTCAGACCTGCCCAGGCATGGATTATGAAATTAGACAAATCATAGCGCGGGCTGAGCGTGACGGACGCAGCCGCGGAACAGCGCGTGTCAACATCTGTGCTGCGCGTGGCGACGACCGAGGCGAGTCGGGACAGACGCGACGCGAGGCGAGACACGGCTGGTCGACCCCGCCGCCGGCGGTGACTCGCGATCGGCTCGCGACTCCAGCGACTCGAGTGTGACCGTTCGCGACAGTGAACCTGAGAGTGGCCGGGCCGTATTCGTAGAATCTCAAGTGGCCGCGGCGAAAGACGTGTGCCCACCGAAGCGGCGAGCCCCCCGCACGCAGCGAGGCGAAGCGAGGCGGCGCCGGGCGAGGCGGCTCGCGGCGAGGCGAAGCGAAGCGGCACGAGGGGTCAGCGAGGCTGAGCTGGCTGCGGCCGACTGAGAAGCGGCAAGCTGGATCCGGCGGTGAATCTGGGGATGTTCTCCCCCCGGTTCTCTGCCATGGACCTGACGGCCGCCTACCGCTATAATCAGAACATGATGGAGTATTACACATGTAAGCCGGCTGATTGTGCTGCTGTTCTCTCGAATGCATGGTCCGTCCTGGCTACCACATTATTCTACCACATGGCCTTAGAATGGATAATTACATTATGTAGGCTGGGCGGGTGTGCTGCTCCCTATAAGGCATGGTCCGATAACCTGGATTTGAAGTGATTTCCATTGTTTACTGGTGTGATATGAAGGTTTGGTGTGAAAATATTCGACGCCTTTTCCGTCGTGGCAGTAGAGTTTGCCGTAGTGGTGGTTAGACATTTTCATAGGTGATAATGTGGTTAGCCAGACACGCCTTAAATAGACTCATTGAAAGATTGAAAATAATGTTGCTTGTAGGTATGTAGGTAAACGTAGTGAAAGACAGGGTGAATGCCGTGAATGGATTCCTCATGATTTACAATCAGTAGTTAATTCACAATGATCAATGTCTGCATCGTCAGAATCGTGCATTGAGTACTTGCACAAACTGACCGGTATTACCGTCCCATCTCCCTACCGACAGCTGCTCGTCACGTGACGTCACGTGACGTCACGTGACCAGTGAGATCGCGTGATGTGTCACGTCGCGGCTCCTCCTCTACCGGTGCCGGAGGCGAAATTGGCCTTGCTCATAAAATATTACCGGCGATAATTACTGCGCCAGAGCAGCACGCAGCACGCGCTCTTGTTTCAATTAGTCAGCCCTGTTAGCAGATCAGAGGATGTCCGTGTAGGATGTTGTGGATTCTGTTTGATTATATTTTTCTGGTTAATGTGATATTGGGTGTTTTTTCCTTGCATATTTCAAAATAAATATAGAATCGAATGGAAACACTCATATAAGGCGGGGTAAGCGCTGGCTCATGACCTTTGTTACAAGATATCTATATTACTATTTGATAAGCGTCTGTCTGTCTGTCTGTCTATCCGGAACCGCTCAGTTTATTCAGTTTAAAAGTCCCAGTTAATTCACGATTCACGTGCTGAATTGGTGCGGATACCTCCATCCCGGAGATGCCAGCTAGCTATGCAAGGACATATGTGGGAGATGGGATAAGTCACCGACGCACCGGAGTTGGTGGGGCGGTGATCCCTTGACGGGTAATAGGTAATTAGGTACGACGGGTGTGCCACGGGTAGTAACCACCACTTGACCTGCATAGTGTATACAATCGTCCAGCGGAGCGGATGGGTTAGCACTAGTGTTTGCTATTTGCCAGGATTTCAGTAGCAAACAAAACGGAAAATGTCTCTAATAAATCACCTACAATATATCGATATAATTGTGCATGCAGAATTTATATTGTAGGCGTTCCTATTTTATTTTTCGTGGAGCTGCTGTTTTTATAATCCTGTCTGAGAACTGCATTGCTGCTGTGTTTTATTTCCTGGTAGACATCGGTAAATTAAATAGGCAATAAAGGTAGTTTTGCGAGGAAAGCCCTTGTCAAAACAGAACAGATTATCCTCAAAGTCCAGAACTATATATATATATATACATATATATATATATATATATATATATATATATATATATATATATATATATATATATATATATATATATATATATATATATATATACATATATATATATATATATATATATATATATATATATATATATATATATATATATATATATACACCTTTACTCAACCACTCACCTAATCCATGGGCGGAGGCTGGCAGCGCGCCCTCATGGGCGTTCCTCTATCATGTAGCATGACCCGGTCGGTCTGGTCCGGCACCCATCGTCAGTCGCGTGACTGTCTCAGTGCCTCGATCGCATCGGAACTGGCGTTAGCGCACCAGTGGAGCGAGAAGAGGCATAGACATTATCGCACGAGCCACGAGGCTATATCGAGATGGGCCAGCGATGTCGCGGGCAGAGATATATTGTGTGTTTTGTGTCCCATTGTTGAACCTCTGTAGCCCTAGAGATCTGACGCGCTCACGCTGTAATATTCTTGATAAAAACGGTCAAAATATTCAAGTGTCCTAAAACATATCCTTGGCCACACCAAATTGTCTAGAAGGCGAAAGTGTAGGATTTAAAAAAATAAGGTATAAGGATTTATAATGGATCTAGATTCCAACTCAGTCTGTACCTACCATACTCATGGATATGCAAATAACAGCTCAGCAGGAACAAACATGGACAGAATAATTACTAAGTTGCTGTTTTACCTGTTCACTGTGCACAGTATCTACATTGTTCGTCTACATGTTCCGCCGTTGGACTGTTCCACTCCCTATACATAGGTACCGCTGCGCCTTCTCTGCTGGAGGGCGCCTTCTCCATGTTAGGTACCACTGCGCCTTCTCTGCTGGAGGGCGCCTTCTCCATGTTAGGTACCGCTGCGCCTTCTCTGCTGGAGGGCGCCTTCTCCATGTTAGGTACCGCTGCGCCTTCTCTGCTGGAGGGCGCCTTCTCCATGTTAGGTACCGCTGCGCCTTCTCTGCTGGAGGGCGCCTTCTCCATGTTAGGCACCACTGCGCCTTCTCTGCTGGAGGGCGCCTTCTCCATGTTAGGTACCACTGCGCCTTCTCTGCTGGAGGGTGGCGCCAGAGCAGGGGCGCGAGCGATCTGGGTGCTCTGTTGCCGCTGATGGCGGCTGCTAATCAACTCGACGTGCAAAACAGAGGCATGCTTCTCTCTGCGAGCACTTAGATTTGTCACGTCTCCGAGGCGGCATACTGCGTGGCAGCGTATGTGACTAATTGTGTAAAATATGACGGGAATAGTTTTGACAAATTATGCTCTGAAATAACTTGTCGTGACTGAATAATGTTACCTATAAATTGCTATGAATTGCGGTAGCATATGCAACATGGGTTACCGCATCACATATACCTATGGCTATGCATTCATACATTGTAATGATGGTTATGCTATCATGGACTGGGTGATTGGATGTTATTACCGAGCGGGCGCAAAGCTCCCGTGAGGGTTCTCGTGAACTTACTAGATAAATTTACATTTGACCAGGCCCGAACCGGCCCGAGCCGGCCCGACCCGAGCCGGCCTGAACCGGCCGTACATACGCTTTTCGGAAGATGATAACTTTGCAACCACTGCTCCGATTGATATCGGGTTTTCACCATTGGATAGGCCCATCAAATAATTTTGATTTTGGTGTCGTGGGCAGAGATATATTGTGTTTTTGTGTCCCATTGTTGAACCGCTGTAGCCCTGGAGATAGGGGTGGTACCACAGCGCGTGACACACGCAAACGTCGAAATGAACACAAATCATTCTTGATAAGAACTGGCATTATTAATATAAGCCTTAATTTATACGCTGAAGCATGCAGCGCTCATGACGTACTCCCTTTTGGCGGATTCGAGAAAGGATATCATGAACAATTTAATAGGTCAGTAAAACGCCTTTGCCACACCGCGCCCGCTCGGTCCTGGCCAAAAAAGGCGTTTTACTGGTTTATTTGTTCAATACTTAATTTAGTCTACATTTAAGAAGTTTAACTTCGTCATTGCTGCACAAAACTAGAAATCAAATATCCGTATCTGAAGACGGAGACACTTTTATTTGAATAATGCAAATGACGAACCTGAGCGGAGAAACTTAAGTGACTTGGCTGTTTGACCAGAATTTGTACCTAGGACTGCCGATGAAATCGCCAAAAGTATCGACTTATCATGCATAAGTTCAGGAGCGAAACAACATACTATGACCTTGTTACGGGAATGGTTTTGTCGATTTCACGGGATTAACAGCTTTGTCTCAATCGTTCGCTTGCCACTAGCTTTACTAGTGGCTCTTCGGAGCCTTATGTGTCCTAAATAAACCCGCTCACTCCTCTAATATAGACGTTGATCTCAGTTGAACTGCGATTGGTCCCACCACGATACTCATTTCTGTTAGCCGGCAGTCTGCCGTCTGCCCCTGGCCGCCGCTGGGCCGACTTTCCCGACCCCGTCGACTCCGACGCGGCCGTATCGTCGGGATCGACGGGACCGGGACGGCAGTGGCAGCGGCCGGGGCGGCCGGGGCGGCGAGTTAGGCGGAGGGGCAGAATGCGGGTTGGTGGGATATGTGTGGTCAAATGCACATTCCTGAGTAAGCAAGTCAAGCTTTACATTGTTAGCAGATTGACATTGATAGAGTGATATCTAGATACAAAAAAGCAGACAGGATATTACTGAAAATAAATAGCGATGAAAGCTGACAGCGTCTTGTTTTCATGATGCTCGATGATTTTGTAATCATGTTTATCGTTTAACATTTGCTTGCTATACGCTTTTCATTTCCAAACAATGTGTGCCCATAGGTCCAACAGAGCACCAACAGAGCATTATATGGAACTCCTAGTAATCCCACGAGACACACTTGTCTGTTCCCTCTAATGTACCACTCATCTGATTGGCTGCATCACCTTGTGACGTCACCATTAACAGCCCATGACGTCACTCATGCTCGCAGCCGACCCACGCTCTCCCCATGTGTACGCCAACAGTTTATAATGTAACAGTTTGTAATCAGTGGCAACATCTAGTCTAACTAACCTGCATCGCTCCCTGCCTTTCAGAGGGTCAGCCCCACGGGGCCCGAGGCGGCTCAAGTTGCCAGATAGCCGGGTCAGGTTGCCATATATCGCCCGGGATCTGTTGGGAAGTGAATACGCGGGGTGCGGGGAGATAGGGCGATGAAGGACGGGAGATAGCGGAGATCTGTCTCGCTCGCTGGAGGCACCTGTTCTCGCTAGGGAGCGGGAGAGCCAGAAAGTTTGGCCGAGAGCGGTGCTGATGGTGGTGGTGATATGGTTGTGTTTTAGTATGGGATTTAGGTGTTAACGGGCTTTTGTGGGGCGTCCATTGGCAAGTGCATCTGCTGCTAGCGCCAGTCGGGGTGGTGTCTGGGCTTCTCTGTGCCATCAGACGCGGTGATTTTGCCCAACAGTTAAGTTTGCTTCGAAAACACGCAACGAAAACGTTTTGATTACGTTATGACGATTATTGGCTCGTGTTTTTTGCTATTTTTCATCATGAACATCGGCCTTTGCAAAAATATAGACGATATATGAAAAAGCACAAATGCGTGCCATCATTGAGGAGAGCTAGGCGCGGAGAGCGCAAAGCTCAACATTTTAATTATTTTAATCCCCTGCAAGCCAATCCTGTACCGCCCAGTTCTCTTCAATCCCGAAACCCGCTGTGATGAAAATTGGAGGCTGTGCCATAATGTAGCCCCGAGTCTGATGGCGACAGGACATACACCTCACCTCCACGACCCTTCATCCTCCCGCTGACACATTTGACATTTACCCGGACAATCGGTCGTGTCCGGAAACTGAGCACACGCCTTTTCCGTCACTCTGAGAGTGAGATGAACCGTGGGACACGACCCCCTGCCTCACCCGTCCACCCCCGCCCCTCCCCCGCTTCCGGAATCTCGCCGCTGCGAACCTGTCTCTTTTATCGTCGACATCGAGACGCTAGATCACCTCAAAGCTCCTCCGATTCCGAGCAGTGTCGGTTCCGCCCATAGGACCACTCACATCACGACAACGCGACGGCGGCGAGGCAGGATCTGGTTGCCGGTAATCCTTTGGGAGAACCCACATGGTTCAGGCAATGGCCGCGTGATTGAGATGATCCTGCAGATCACCCATAATCCTGACAATCCTTTGGAAAATCTCACACGGTGCGGTCAATAGTCACACTATTCAGATAATCCCGCAAATCCCACTTGCAATCCGGTAATCTAGCAAGCCTGCCAATCTCCACGCAATCCCGGTAATTTGACAATTGTGGTTAGTGAGATGTGATTCTGTCTTGATTTGTCTTGAATCAAGCACGTGCTCGCTAAACGATGAGATTTCACGGTGCGGTTTCGACGCTCGTTCTGGCGTCTTCTGGAGACTGGTGTTCGTTTGGGAGGGTTCTCCCTTCCCCCGGCTTCCGCGCGGTATGCCATGTTCGCTGGACTTCATTACTTTGGAGCCCCAGTCCATTCAGGCTCCACCGAACGGTCGTACACCTTCCTGCGACGCCACCACCACCCTGGCGCCGTGACGCCGTGCGGTGGTGATCCACGGGCGGAAGGATCTGCGGAGCCGGCCGGTCGGCAAAAGGTGTACGGCAGGTGGGCCTCAGGATTTCGGGGGACAGACGCGCGTGCCGCCAAGGACCATTTTCTGCGCACAATCGGCGGCGCGGTGGGGTGGCGGCGCGAAGTGTCAGGGGCGCACAGAGGCGTCCCCTCCCTGTCCCTCCCCTGACCCTCCCCTGTCCCTTCCCTGTCCCTCCCCTGTCCCTCCATGTGCCCTGCCCCTGTCGCGGTCCCTCCCCTCCCCTCCGAGGCAGTGATACCGCCACTGAACCCACCCGACAAAGCCGGCTGAAGTGGCCGCTGTCCCCCCCCCCCCCGCCCAGGGGACAGGGACGGAGGGAGAGGGGTAAGATAGCCAGTGGCTATCGAGGTATCCTTGTTTGATCGCAGGAAGCACGCATAGTGTACGTGGACGTCTTCGCGTGTGGTTCTGTGGTAGCATGACTATGCTAAGGATGTGTTAGTGGTGGTGGTAGCCGTGGGGGTCAGCAAATTCCTGCTTTGTGACGTTTAACTGCGTGTGATCGCGGTGGCCCAGGAGGCATATGCAGCTATGTATTCTGCAGACACTCATCTCCCCTGGTGAGGCGGCAAGATCTGTCGGATCTAGAAGATCAGTCGGGTCATAGGAATCAGTGGGATCATGCGAATCCGACCTTAGCATCCCAGCCGGTGCTCTTTGAGCCTTGAGTGTCCAGCTTGGCGTGGCGAGTGTTTTGGCTGGACGCCGGTGGCCACTAAAGAGTTCTTTTCCTCGGATCATCCTGTGTGTGGCTCTATGGACCTAGTGATGAGGTCCGGTGGCTCAGACTTTCATACCACAGAGGGACTTCTTCTCGTGACAGTGGAACCACTGTCGCGGCGCGCCGCGCACAATTTACAACTATTTACCGGCCGGCTGTGAAAAGCGCAGGTGCTGGGCTGACATTGTACAGCGCCGATCATGAATACCGGCCGACAGGGTTTGAATAACACGGGCCTCGCGCGCGGGATACCTCGCGCACAACAGGACGCCGGGGACCGCCGCGGAGCCGCGTTGCCGCGGAGCCGCGGAGCCCGGTGGAGCCCGGTGGAGCCCGGTGGATGGCCCTTTGACCGGCATAGCCGGCCGAAGTGATACATTGCCAGCGCCGACCGGGAGGCAGCGCCGTATTAATCATGAGTGTCCGTTTTTAACGAGTCGTTAGCTATGGAAATCGCGGCTATATTCGGAGGATGATTTCCATTTCTATCGCTGGATATGCGATTGATCGCTGCATGTTGTGATAGAAATCGGCCCTGTCGATAGCATGGTATGCATTGAAAACAATGTAATCATGGAGGATATCAGAAAAGACGTACCTAATTAAAAACGCAGTGAAAATATAGAAAATCAGGAATAGGATCATATTTATCGTGAACAAAACTGACGCTAAACAATTTGTGTGTATATTAATAATAAAACATTGCAGTGATCGATACCTTTCAACAACGTTTGACTTCTTTAACGCTTAGCACGTGCTCAATATTCCCAAAAATCCGCAGTACGTGTTTTTACAAATCATATTCCCCCCATCCGCGGCGCTGGCCGTGGTCTGCCGTCTATCACTGGCGCCATGGAGAATATGTGATGCTTCTGGAGAGGGGCATATCGGAGCAGGCTGACAGGGAGGCAGAGCAGGGGAGCGGGGGATGTCAGAGGAGGAGGGAGGGAGGGAGGGAGGGGAGAGATGATGGCCACCTCCCCTGGGCGATGAGCCGTGCAGTATGTGTGTGGTTGGTGGCCGACAGCCGTGTCCAGATTACTGCAGGCCGCCGATGTGGGGACACTGTATTACAGTAAATATCAGCCGGGATGTGGGTCGCGACCAGAGCGGCGGATTTGCTGTGGTGGAATGCTGGGTGGAGATTGAGAGTAGGAGACAGAGAGGATTAGGAGTCGCGATCCGGATCGAAGTCAAGAGTCGTAGCTTATGATTCGGTTTTAATTTGGAAATTATTGAACTATTGGACTGTCCAGAATTTGTTTGACCTCTAGTGACTTCTCTCTGACCTATGCCCTATCTCGTTGCGACATAATCCTTCCTAGTTATTCCGACATAACCTCCTAGTTATGACCCTCCCCTTGTTCCCTTCGACAGGTGACCTTTTCTCTCTGATCTATAGCCTTCATCCTTCTGACATGTGACCTCTTCTTTCGTTGCCTCCGACTTGTGACCCTCCCCCTGACCGGTGACCCTCTGACCCCAGGTCACGGCGGGGTGAACCAGCTGGGTGGCGTGTTCGTGAACGGCCGCCCCCTGCCCGACATGGTACGACACAAGATCGTCGAGCTGGCGCATAACGGCGTCAGGCCGTGCGACATCAGCAGACAGCTCCGCGTCAGCCACGGCTGCGTCAGCAAGATACTCAGCAGGTAAGCCGGCTGCTGTGACGGCTGGAGGCTCAGCAGGTCAGACGGCGGCTGTGCCGGCCAGGAGGGCGATGCCAGGAGGGCGATTTGAGCGGGGAGTGGGAGTTCTCTGTTTTGTGTTCGCTGACCCCTGGGTTTGCTAGAGTGCGCTGCTGGAGTGGTTTGATGTTCTCTGTTCTGTGTTCGCTGACCTGGGTTTGCTAGAGTGCGCTGCTGGAGTGGTTTGATATTGTCTGTTTTGTGTTCGCTGACCTGAGTTTGCTAGAGTGCGCTGCTGGAGTTGTTTGATGTTCTCTGTTTTGTGTTCGCTGACCCCTGGGTTTGCTAGAGTGCGCTGCTGGAGTGGTTTGATGTTCTCTGTTCTGTGTTCGCTGACCCCTGGGTTTGCTAGAGTGCGCTGCTGGAGTGGTTTGATGTTCTCTGTTCTGTGTTCGCTGACCCCTGGGTTTGCTAGAGTGCGCTGCTGGAGTGGTTTGATGTTCTCTGTTCTGTGTTCGCTGACCTGGGTTTGCTAGAGTGCGCTGCTGGAGTGGTTTGATGTTCTCTGTTCTGTGTTCGCTGACCTGGGTTTGCTAGAGTGCGCTGCTGGAGTGGTTTGATGTTCTCTGTTCTGTGTTCGCTGACCTGGGTTTGCTAGAGTGCGCTGCTGGAGTGGTTTGATATTGTCTGTTTTGTGTTCGCTGACCTGAGTTTGCTAGAGTGCGCTGCTGGAGTTGTTTGATGTTCTCTGTTTTGTGTTCGCTGACCTGAGTTTGCTAGAGTGCGCTGCTGGAGTTGTTTGATGTTCTCTGTTCTGTGTTCGCTGACCTGGGTTTGCTAGAGTGCGCTGCTGGAGTGGTTTGATATTGTCTGTTTTGTGTTCGCTGACCTGAGTTTGCTAGAGTGCGCTGCTGGAGTTGTTTGATGTTCTCTGTTTTGTGTTCGCTGACCTGGGTTTGCTAGAGTGCGCTGCTGGAGTTGTTTGATGTTCTCTGTTCTGTGTTCGCTGACCCCTGGGTTTGCTAGAGTGCGCTGCTGGAGTTGTTTGATGTTCTCTGTTCTGTGTTCGCTGACCTGAGTTTGCTAGAGTGCGCTGCTGGAGTTGTTTGATGTTCTCTGTTTTGTGTTCGCTGACCTGGGTTTGCTAGAGTGCGCTGCTGGAGTGGTTTGATATTGTCTGTTTTGTGTTCGCTGACCTGAGTTTGCTAGAGTGCGCTGCTGGAGTTGTTTGATGTTCTCTGTTCTGTGTTCGCTGACCTGGGTTTGCTAGAGTGCGCTGCTGGAGTGGTTTGATGTTCTCTGTTTTGTGTTCGCTAATTTGGGTGGAAAAGTTGCGTTGTCGGTGTTTTACGGCGTAGTTTTGGTAGTTGATTGCGTGGTCTGTCTTCGTGATGTGGTTTACAATTTTGTCGATCGTGTCCCTGCTGTGTTCATTCTATTTTGGGTTATGTCTAGATTGCTTGATGTTTTATATTTGTGATCTATATGTATGTCTAAATGTCTATATTTGTATCCAGATACTCAGTGCAGGCACTTTGCGTCTGGCAGGGATCTCTTGTTCACGAATCTTAGATCTGGCAACTCGCTTTGGAGAACCCGGCAACTAGTTGAGGCTGCGCATCGCCCCGCCCTGGTTTCAATCGGCTCGAAATATTCCACCTTTGCAATGCAGTGATCTACCAGTGGATATTTTTGTTCCAGTCATTGTTTCCCGACAGGGTTTAGTCGCTGCGGACTTGGTGTCTCCCTGTTCGTTGTGGACTTGGTGTCACCCTGTTCGTTGTGGACTTGGTGTCACCCTGTTCGTTGTGGACTTGGTGTCACCCTGTTCGTTGTGGACTTGGTGTCACCCTGTTGGCACCCATGGTACACACGAAGTACAGTGGCGGCTGCACGTGTCTGTCTCACCACCGGGTGCCACCCCGACGGGGCTGGTCGATTTATCTCCTTGACATGGCTCCGTGTCACCCCCTGAAGTGTCTGGGTGACCCAGGAGACACGGGTGACATTTGGCCGCAACCGCCGCCGACTGACGCAACGTAAGCTTGACGATGTAGCTGGGCCGACAGAACGTCGCCTCCTGGATTTGCAACAAAGCACATTTTCATCGATTTTATTCTCTTCTCACGAATTTTGAATCATAGATGAGGATACAAATGGACAACATTGCCACTCGAGGAGGATTTTAGTACATGCTTGTGATGTGAAACGTATTTAACACAGTCAAATTTATGAGACGTTTAACCCATCCAAATGACTTGAGCGGCACCCAACTCTGTTGAATGAAACAGCGGAGGCGCCAGACGCGTCCTGGTCGTCCCGAGCTTCTGGCAAAGAAGCCGCTTACCCGGCCGGGCGGGCAGTCCAGTCACGATCGCAGTCCGATCGATAGGGTCTCTGCGATGTACAACATAGGCGGGCTGGTACAGCTGAGAGAGCTGCGAGCTGAGAGCTGCAGCAGCCCGGAGCTGTTTCCACTGCAGCAAAACTTGATGGTGACACAAAGGCCGACTTGGAACTCCTGCGTCATGGTTAGCTGAGATAACTGACTCATCGGAAATTCAGCAGGCTAATATGCAAAGTTCTACGTTTTATCCCCCTTCTCCGTCTCGCGGAGCCCTCATGGCCGGAACTTTTTTCGATAAAGTTAGTGGGACAAAGCATCACTTCGCTGGGCCTAAAGCTGTCGAAACTCCCTTGGCACCGGTAGAATGGCTTCAACTATAACACAAGTTGATGAGGTAAACAAAAAGTTTACGGGGAAACAGTCCTGCCAACTGAGTCATTAACTTCACCCATGGGAGCCCTTGTGTATCGCTCTCCTCCCTCACACCCCTCCTCGTCTTCCCTCTCCTTCGCGCTTCAGCTTCCTTCAGTTTCCTTCTGCTCCCTTCTGCTCCCTTCTCCGGAGTCCGGGCCCGTCTCCACCACTACCGCTCTGGCAGTACTGCAGCGTCTCGGGCTGTCTCGCGCGGCTTGTCGGGAGGGAGAGAGACCGGCCGCCCGCCGGCGGATCGGCGATCAATATTGCCGCGCCATCGGCGGCCGGAAGCGACGACTTCCGGCGCGGCGCGTGATGCGCCGGACGCGCCTCCGACTGCGAAAATCCACACACAGCGAGAGAGATGTCACTAGTAGTGGCTGCTGGGTCTGCTCTGGTGTGATCGTGGAGCTGATCGGAGTAGGGATTTTATTTCTTGTCATAGCGGACCAGCTTTGAGCGAAGCAACCAACTTTCCCAAAAAGTGAGGTTAAAATGAGAATTTAGTGAGCCGGCATTCTAGAAAAGTAGATAAGTTAACGATATCAAGCGTGAACCTTTTCTCCATTTGCATAGCGAAAGCTTCAACTGTAAGGACACTTTGTTTACAAATTAAAACCTTCAGACATGCTTAACTTCCAAACTAGAACCAGAAATCATTTCATCAAGACATGACTCATCCCATATCAAAGAGACACATCACCGATTTCCGCGATGCTCAACCGTCTCTAAACCACGGCATAGTCATCTCTTCGTCATTTCTAGTAATTTCCTGCAGCCGGACCGTCATTCTCCGCCGATTTCGCTGCACTAATCCTGCTGTCATCATATCACTAGGAGGAGTATCCCCGTGAAATCAGCGGCGCGGCGCGTGCCGTCTGCCCCCAGGCTAATCTGCCGCCTCGCCGCCGGTGTTAACACGTCTCGGACGCCGCAGCCCGCGGCCATATGATGTCATTACACCCGTGAACGCACCGCTGCCCTGGCGGCCCGCTGGCGGCGGCCGAGTGGCAGCGGTCGGCGGCGGTCGGTGGCAGTCGGCGGCCGGGTGGTCGCGGTCGGTGGCGGTCGGCGGCGGTCGCTGTTAGCTCACTGAAACTGTCAGTATCAGATCACGCGACAGAGGTTGGGTTCTGTTGGGTCAGGCTGTGGGAGTGTAGTAATTTGACAATACAAGTATAATTGTGTGCTATTGCGGTCGACAGGACGCCACTTGCTAGATAAAATAGTGATGCCTTAATTATCACTTTGGTGCAGACATACACAATACATGAAATCAAGATAAATCAATCAAATGAAGAGCGAAGGACCAAAGCCCTGTTTGTTTCAAGGTAACTCCAAACATTAGCCAGCCTGCGTAAGCGAAAGTATCTGAAGCTCTTGAAAACAACAGCCAAAAATTATTATTGTCAGCAGACCACTGTGCGAAAGCCGCCACCGGCCGTCATCTTTCGCCGCGCCAGTCTCGCCACAAATCGTAACCCTGCGCTACGAATTGTCAATACCGCGCCACCGGAACCTCAGTCACAATCCAACGCAGCGTCTGCCGTCACCGCCGGACGCGCGCGGCAGTCGCACATTACCACCGACATTACCGGTGGCATTACCACCCGGCGCGCTGCACGTGCCGCGCACGAGCACTAAAAAACCCTCCGGCCGCTTGCGACGGCGGCTTCGGGCCTGCTCTCCTGCTCTCCATAATCGCGATTC
Source organism: Chirona hameri (assembly GCA_036785665.1). Classification (NCBI taxonomy): domain Eukaryota; kingdom Metazoa; phylum Arthropoda; class Thecostraca; order Balanomorpha; family Balanidae; genus Chirona; species Chirona hameri. The sequence continues at coordinate 40,070 of JAXIVJ010008296.1, forward strand.
GTTGTGGCAGCAGCACGTGGCACCGATGAGAGCTCCGTCGCTGACGTCAGAGCCTGGGGCTCGAGTTGGGCTGTGTGAAAGGATGGGATAAGAGGAGATGAGTTAATGATAGGATTATTCAACTTCTTATTTAACAGAGCCATTTCTGGCAGCGCCTATTTGTGGCAGTTCATGACGATATCTACCGTCGTCTTTGCTGCTAACTTGACAAAAATGTCTTGTCTTGACTTGCCTGTGAAATGTCTTGTCATGTCTTGACAAAAACATTTGTTTTATTGCCAGCAGTGCAATAATGTTTTTTTTTCATTATGCATGAGCATGAGTAATAACCATCGTCTTTAATGCATTTCGGTTGAAATGTTGCTAGAGTATGTCTAAATTGAGACCCGGCTGCAATTCCGACACTGTCGTCGCTAAATACTCATAGTTTCGTGGTTGCATTATCAGTTGTCATACATGCATACGAATCCCAAAAATAATCGCACTACGGCGGTTTTAACTCTTTGGCGGTTTTAACTTTGCAAGCGCTTTCCAACCCAGTTTGTATTGCTAATCTCCCGTCCTATAATCCTACGCAAACACCTCTGTCCGACCCCTCTGATCCTCTGCTCACCACCGTTTTGTCCTCCCGTGTATCCACACTTCGCCGTATATCTACACAACCACCCGACGGGTGTCGCCGCGGGATAACACCTCGTAATCCGGAGAGAGCAGTGTCGCCGCCGCCCCCGCCGCCGCCAGGACAGGGGACAGACGGCGGATGTGAGCGGTAATGTGATAAACCAACCGGCCGGCGTCTGGTGCGTACAGGCGGCTGCGGCGGCATTAGTGTAGTCAGTCAGTCAGTGTGTGTGTGTGTGGGGGGGGGGGGGGGGGGAGTGCGTAGAATTATCGAGATACATGGTGGAGGAGGATGTATGTGTGGCTCGGTTGTGGCTGCTGCAAGATGCTCGCGAGATGCTCGCGTTAATAATAGATGCTATACAAGATGCTCGCGCTAAAGAAAAACGTTGTTGCAATATGCGTGGAACATGTTTAATTCTTTAGAGTTAGAAAGGATTTAGATAAAATATAAGATTTGGCATGACAAGTTTAATCTAAGCCAAATTCAGAGCCCTACGAAATGTGTTTGGCCAAACAAAAATAGGAAGCATGCATTGCTGAGCACGGATGCTTCTAGCATTCCGATCTTCCGTTTTTGCCCTGCTGTCCCAGTCGCCAACGATTTCTCACAGCGAAGCGTCTGCAGACGATTTCTCACAGCCGTGACAGCACCACTGGTGCGGCCCCCTGTGAAGTGCCGCTGGCAGAGAGCGGCCTGTCTGAAACCACGCTCGCCGGTGCCACCTCACCTCGCACCCTTAACTCGAAAATAATCGCTTCCTGCAGCCGACCGGGCGCGGGATGAAGACATTTTTCACCGCCACAATGGCGTCGTTGATACAGCGGGATAATTAATTTGGCGTCGGTGCTCATTCGGCGCCCATTTCCTGTCTGTGGCGACGTCGACAATGCTTCGACTGAGCCGGAGCCATCCGTCATAAAGCCCCGACGGAGCGGCGCGCCAAAAAGCCGAGAGCACGCGCGCGCCGCTCGCGCAGGAAATGCAGAAAATGTCGGCAGCCGCCTGGCCGGAATCGGCGACGAGGAATTGTTTATGTGGTCCCCTCCTCGGCTAGAGCGAGTGGTTTGATGGGGACTGTGATGAGACAAAATGTTATGGCTGGGGAGTCATTATGTGTTTGTTTTCCCGGGAGGAATTCTCGTTATTTAATGTCATATTTGGGATACGAGAGCTGACAATTTCATTTAGATTATCAAGGGACAAACTGTTTTGATGAATTATGTGTTCTTTGTTTTTTGTTGTTGTTATAAAAAGCTCTTGGTAATTCAACATGTCATTTTTTTTAATAGAAATTCACGATATGTGATCATGATACTAAACTCACTTCACTATTCACCTATCCCTGAGGAGAGCAGAATGCAGCACCCGCATTTTCCTGTATTTAAGTCCTTCCTGCTGAATCGACTTTGTATTTTTTTCAACCGCAAGGGTCCCCGTCGGCGACTTCAAACGCATAGCTCGTGTCACCCTCGCGTTCCGCCAAACGTCTCCTCTTTTCCGGGCACAACGTTTCTTTTAGCCGGAGGAGCGCCGAGATGCCGCGCAGTCTCGTGCCGCCGTTTCCGAGGGGCCCTCCATCCGGGAAACACGCAATATTACCAGAAACCACAGAGCAGCCCCTGTACGCCGGGTCCCGGGATCGCGTTCCGAACCCACCCCCAGAACATTCCTAACGACACCGCAGAAGCGCCGACAAATAAACGGCATAGCAACGCCGTCAACGCATCGTTGTCGACGCGCTGTCGACGCTACGAGCGGGACGACCGCGTGTCGCCTGTCTCGCGTTGACGCGAGCACAACTGAATGGTTGAGCTAGCCCCAAGCAAACTCCCACAGACATCAAAACAAGCATCGCGTTGGGCCAAGCCGCGACGCCCCGCAACAAGAAGTCCCCTACCACGTCGAACCCCGTCTAGCGCGGAGCACGGGCGAGCGTCGTGGGCGAGCCAGAGTCGCGACTCGCGGTCGACTCGAGCCCCCGGGCTATCCGTCTGTCCGTCGGGACGCGAAGGCACACCGAAGTGCTCGCTAATAATAGTCGGTTTGGCTGAATCAGCGGACTCTGAGTGACGGCCGGGGGGCGGGTCGGCCGCGTTTGAAGTGACTTGCCCGGACAGAGCGTCGTTGTTGTGCCGCGGGACGTGTGAAGGGTTATTAGTTTGAAGTGCTGTCGGACGGGTGATGTGCCAGCAGCGCGAGATGCGGCCCGGTGAACGTTCTTGCGAGACGGTCTGGCTTTGGTCGGCTGGACGCGGCCCTCCCCTGCCTCTACCTCTCTTTCTCCGTCTCTTTCCGCTCTCATGTTCTTAGTTTATTCAATGGTGCTTGCGGCTCAGCCTTTGAAGATTGAAGTCAAACCACAACCTGCCATATAACTTCTGAAGTATTTATCTCAAGTATTCAAACCTTTGTCATTTTCCTCGATATAATATTTTTTCTGTCCACAAATATAATATTTGTAATGTAAAACATCTTACATCGTTCCTCCTCAAACACGCCGACCGGTAGATGGACACACGACAACCGCCGACGACAATGCCGCGCTGTATCTGGGCGATCTGTCACGATTGTGACGCACCGGCGACAAGAGTGGCGTGCGCCACATTTCGTCGCATTCGGCCGTGACGCCGCGCAGCAGGAACGGCGCCAAACGTCGCCGCTGCGCCACGTTCGGCGACCGTTTTTGTGTCGCGATGTGAGACGAGCGTGGGTTGTGGGTATTGAGACAGCGGAACACAGGGGAGGGAGGCGAGACTAGTCCAAACGAGTTGCCAGCTTTGTTCGTTCACTACCGAGATAGTCATTGTGCGGTGTTTAGGAGAGCATCTGTCGGTGGTGTTTTGCTCGTTATCTTGTTCCCTCGTCTGTGTTTGTGATATGATGGGTGATTCAGCTGCGATTTGTCGATTTAGAGCTTATGTTTGATGTGAACTGTTCTTGTATCATCGCTAATGATATGACGCCTGTATACGTGTTCTGGTCACTTGCATTAACGTCACTTGTTTTATGCTATCTGGGACATGTAACATGTTGTATGTTATATGTTACATGTAACATGTTATATGTTATATGTTACATGTAACATGTTATATGTTATATGCTACATGTTATTGACATGTTACATGTTATTGACATGTTACATGTTATTGACATGTTACATGTTATTGACATGTTACATGTTATTGACATGTTACATGCTATTGACATGTTATATGTTATTGTTGCTATGTATGACGGAGACGTTGCCACTTAACGTTGGACGTTAGACTGACGAGACAGAATCACCACCCAGCACCCCTTCCCCACCCCTCACCCACCCCTCCCCCAAAACTGCACATTCCACACATCATCTCTCTGGCAGCGTTCACTAGAAGGCATGTTCCTGTCTAAGCATGCAGGGACGGATATGAATTTATATTTTGATTTATGATGCTCAACTACGCAAAAGTAGTTATTTGATTCATGCCGTGCACCATTCTCCACCACTTTCTGCCTCCCCTCCACACCGTACCCCCCCCCCCCCCCCCCAGCACCCCAACTGCCACCCCCACCACCACCACTGTACGTGCACGCCCCTCTAACCCCTCCACGTACCCCCACAACCCAGATTCTACGACACGGGATCGGTGCGCCCGGGCGTCATAGGTGGCTCCAAGCCCAAAGTGGCTACACCCACGGTCATCGAAGCCATCGCCGAGTACAAACGCTCCAACCCGACCATCTTCGCGTGGGAGATCCGCGAGCGCCTGCTGGCGGAGCGCGTGTGTGACCAGGAGGGCGCTCCCAGCGTGTCCAGTATCAACAGGTAGCGAGCAGGACGGTGAAGGAGGTGGTCAGGAGGAGGAAGAGGTGGTGGAGGTGGAGGAGGAGCTGCGGGAGGGAAGGTTGTCCTGAGCGAGGGAAACTGGCGACACTTTGCTGGTGCTGAGTTAGTTTTAGAGAAGTTTGTTCAAAAATCTGTTTCGGTTTTTTCGTAGTCATCAGACAGTAAAATATTTTCCAAAACCGTTTCTCTTTTTGGTTAGAACCACAAAGATAAATTATTATGTTTTAGCACAACTGAACTTAACAGAACAATTATAGCTTTAGGTTAATGATGAAATACAGTTCAGCAAAGCGTCAGCCGTGCTTCCCTCGTTTGGCATCATTTCGCTCCCTGCTACCTGAGCTAACCCAACTGACCGGTGACGGCGCTTCTCCCTGCGGTGACGGTGACCCTGACCTCGCACCCTCCGGCACTGACCTGACTAACCGACGCAGACGCCGACCCGTCTCACAAAAATATACGACTAAAAAACTACGCCATCGCCCTCTGCAATGTGCATGATGCTGGCGTAGTTTTCGAGCCGTACCTTTTTGTGACGACGGTCTGACCTCGGCTCGTTACCTGGTGACGTCACGCTGACCGATGACGTCACGGCCGGCTCTGCAGGTTTTATGAAACGGGCAGCTTCAAGGCGGGCGTCATCGGCGGCAGCAAGCCCAAGGTCGCGACACCACATGTGGTGGATGCCATTGCCAAGTACAAACGTGACAATCCTACCATGTTTGCGTGGGAGATTCGGGACCGGCTACTGGCGGAAAACGTGTGCAATCAGGAGAATGTGCCGAGCGTTTCCAGCATTAACAGGTACGGTGCGGCCACGGGAGGGACCCGGGATGGGGAGGGCGGCAGGTTTCCATTTTAAGGTAAATTATCCAAATATCGGCTACAAAAAAATGAACATTGAAAAAGATGAGCCATTGGAGGTTTTTCAGCAAAATGTCTCATGTATTGATTCGGTTTTTGTGTGATCTCGTCATAAGGTAAGTGGTGGACGGCCAGTAAGGATATTTGGAGGCATGGAATTCGCTGGATGGTGCTGGTTCTAAATGCTTTGCTTTGTCTAACTTCAGTCCCGGTGTCTGTAAGTGGTCCAGTCAAACATGGCTTGCAGCTAACCTGAACTAACAATCGCATTGTCGATTTTTCTCACATTTTCTCCTCACTAACTCATGATTGGGTGAGATGAGTTATTTAATCAGTACCCTTTTGCTTTGAAATGTTTTATAGCCACGCTTCATGCAGCCGTACCCGTCTCCAAATCATGGCACCTCTCAACATTCCTCCCATTCCTCCTGTTCCTCAGATTCTTCTGTTCATTATAAGCAGTAAGCACTGTCTCCACTGCTTGGCTGCGTATTGGCCATCCCTTCGCCCTGCTCCGGCCAAATCCGCAATAAATACACTGGCAGCATCTCTATTGGGCGCCGCTGCGGCCCGTAAGTGGCTTTCAAGCACCAAATACGGCCAATTGAGAGAAATGAGTGCCACCAGCCGGGCCGTCGTCATTCGTTTGTACGGCAACGGGGCCGGGACGGCAGCCGAGGCGAAAAGGGAACCGGCCGAATGTTTCTGTTTAAGTATCGCCTATTTTTGGAAACGCAAAAGTAAATTTAACTCTTACAAGTCTGAAACATGTATCCACCTGGACTTACTTCTGTTCGAAAGTTCCCCTCATTCGAGCGGTGAAACGACTTGCCACTGTTCGGCTCCGCCGAAGTTGTCCGATTATCGAATCCGGAGGGAGCACCAGCCAATGGACTCAGCCAGTTGAAAGTAACAACACATGAAAGGCGGCCGCGGTGTGATCTAATAAGAGCATACGTGCCGACAGCTGTTGGGCTTTTAAACACCGTCCCGCGCCGCGCGAAGCGCCCGCCAGATTTCGGCACGTGAAGCGCTTTTGATTCGGTTTGCTGTTTTCGCGCAAGTGGACTTTGATTAGGTTTATTTTTCACGCGCAAGTTGCTCCCGTCGGCGCGGGGCGCCCCCGCTCTGTCCTGTTCATTAGCTGCTCATAATTCGCGCCAAAAGACGCGTCTGTGATGATGGTGTCAGCGGGGGACCCGCTTTGGCATTCAATGGCCGTATTAATCTGCGTTCGCGCCAAAAGTCACACATCTGTCGCGCCATTTCCCGACGGGACCGACGCGCTCCCCCGGGCCCGGACGCATATGTTTGGCCGCTCCGAATTCAGCGATTTACCCGCCGCTCACTTTGTGCTACATCCCAGCGGGGACCAGTCGCCTTTCGACCAACGGCAACACCATTAGTGTTTCGGGATACTCCTGCCCTAAAACGCGACGACAGTTTGTGAGTCAGATAGTTGATTTTCCCGCGGGCGCGGTCAGTCGCCACCGCCCGCGGCAATGCTCCATTGTCTGACTCCGTGTTCCGCGACCGCTAAGTCAATGTTGACCGAGTCTGGGCCGCCTCGTGGCGGACGACGCCTTTCAACTGCTCCTCGGCACCCGGCGGCGAATTAGACTAATGAACGGGTTAGCGCGCGCGATGTTTACCCGCCATTTGTGTGGCACGTGGCGCCAATCAGGGTAATGTCGGCGCGCCGCGGCGACCGGCCAACGCGCGGGCATTTTTCTTTGCGAGTTTCGTCCGCTGAAAAGAAGCGAGGCGGCGAAGTGGCGAAGTTTGCCAGACTGGGCGGCGGTCGCCCGGTGGTGATGACTGTTTGGACGGAGTATGGTCGAGTCTTTGCGGGTTGAGTGGCGTAGGTAGACCAGTACAGCCGTGACGGACTAAGTTTGTCAGCGTTCACATAGGGTTCATCAATCAGCGGCAAAAGTCTGCGAAAGGAGGGCACTAGCTAAAACAAAGGGTTTGGAAGTGTTGAGGGTTTTGCGGTAACGTGCCACTGAAAAGAAACCAAACACGTAATGTGTCTTGTAATTAATTTGTAATTTAATCAATATATGTTATGTTTATACGTATATACACCAAGCAAGCAAAGCTAAATTGGAGAAAGCCGCGCTTTAAATGTATCAGGTAGTTTCTCATTCCAATTAATATTTAGATAGGTTTTATACGTGCAAGCGCTTCTCAGAATGACCTGGTCGTTTGGTTGATTGGAACTAGACCTTCTGTTCTTTTTTATTTTCATCATGATCCTTAATAACTCCCTAGAAGTGCCCTCAAGGCACTCTCATCCCCTTAGCCTCTCTGTCTCAGTCTTCCTCAATCCCAGCCCCTGCGAGTTTTCAGGTACACTGTGCCGCATACACTCATGCGATGCGGTACAGTATACCAGGACATCGGATTATGAAACACCGCCTGTGAACGGCAGTTGCTACGACCCATTATATCACAACGTTGTAATTTGATTCCGATGTTGTTTTAACATAAATATGCAAATGTAAGTATATCTGTTGGGTTTGGTTGATATGATGCCATCACCACAGCCTCGAAATAAAGGCGATTTAGCTTGCAAGTAAACACGAACATATATGTGTGGTGCTTCATAACTATTTGTGTTTTTGTTTTTAACTTACTGTTGTTGGTTATTTTACTACAAAAGCAGGATTTTTTTGCACAAATAATTTAGAAAATTCTTTATTTTCATTGACACTAACTTTAAGTAAAACTCAACTTTGTACATCACCCCATCTTCGGTTCAGCTGTTCCCGCACACATGCCCTGTCTCTGACCTGCTGTTACCCTGTCTCTGACCCGCTGTTACCCTGTCTCTGACCCGCTGTGTTACCCTGTCTCTGACCCGCTGTTACCCTGTCTCTGACCCTCTGTTACCCTGTCTCTGACCTGCTGTTACCCTGTCTCTGACCCGCTGTTACCCTGTCTCTGACCCGCTGTTACCCTGTCTCTGACCCGCTCTTACCCTGTATCTGACCCGCTGTTACCCTGTCTCTGACCCGCTGTTACCCTGTCTCTGACCCACTGTTACCCTGTCTCTGACCTGCTGTTACCCTGTCTCTGACCCGCTGTTACCCTGTCTCTGACCCGTTGTTACCCTGTCTCTGACCCACTGTTCAATCGGCAGAATTGTGCGGAATAAGGCCGCCGAGAAGGTGCGCGGGCACCACGGTCCCAGCCATGACCACCAGCACAACCACGCCGGCGGCCTGCCGTCGCCCGTCGGGCAGACGTCGGTCATCACGCATGCGCCACCCGCAGCTCATGACATGAGGGACATCAGGCCGAGCTACAGTATTAACGGCATCCTCGGCATCGGAGCGCAGGACCCGAACGGAAACAGCATCGGCAAGCGGAAACGTGATGACGGTAAGTTTTAGACACCTGAACGGAACCGAAGGTTGGTTGAACCATTGAAACAACGCTATTCATTAGAATCGTGTTTTTTTCATGGGAAAAATAATAAGACTGGAAATGGAATAGAAAAAGCTGAAACGTGCGAACGGTAAGTTGAAATACATAAACGTCAGAAGTAAAAACATGTTCGGCAAACAGAAAGCGGTGACGGTGAAATGCCCGAACGAAAGAGTTCAGAATGTAAGGTCGCAAGGCGCGAACTGAAACAATATCAAACAGCGAAAACGCGATGGAGGTAAGTAAAAATAATGAGCACATCGATGTGTTAGAAACACAGCAATAGATACGTTCACATCCTGGTATGACTCACGGCGGAAATAGGACATTTCTGAAGAAATTCAGACAACTTGACAAGCTCCACGCTATAGTTTATTGCGTACTTGCTAGTCTGAAGTGCATCACCACAAAGCACACGCCATTTACGTCCCATGTTGACACTTCAATCATAAATTTCACGCTTTGGAAACTTGTCATCCTTTGTGTACACTGTGCCTGTGAACTATCAATTTTCGTTTCACTTGCCGACGGCTGACCTAGGAAAACACACCTTTCCTCGCCATCTTTACTTAGTTTGTTGACTTCGCAATGAATGTTGACCGAGTCCATACTCTTTACCCACGCGATACCAGACTTCGTACGTCGGCAAGACGTCTACCCACCCGAACTGCCATCACTTTTAACACTACATCACACATCAGTTTTGAGGCGTACACATACAACATTTTGTACCCGATAAAGTCTATATTGTTAAATTTTGACGTCCCATTGCTCTGGGAATCGGCCGCCCCACCCGACAAAGACTTCTCAACCAATATGAAATGCAAAACTGCACACATTTAAACACACCCTCTATACACCTCTATTGCATCCTCTACACACACTGCGTTCCCGGCCACCGTACCTCCGCACCATTTGGGCATAGTTACGGGGAGAATAAGTGTGTGGCCGAAGCTCTTCTCTTCATATCACATAGAAGAGAGCACACGCCAAGGCTGTCCCATATTTGGACGCGCCACGGTTCCCCACCTCACCGGCCCCGTCTCCGTCCCATCTCCGTCGGTGGCGCTCACCAGCCCCGCCGGACGTCTGCGGTCTCGTTCGTTCCTCTCGGACATCTCGGCTTGCACAGACGTGTCTCGTTCGATCCTCTCCGACATAAGACTCTCCCAGGCCGGGGAGAGCCTCCCTCTCCGACATAAGACTCTCCCAGGCCGGGGCGAGCCTCCCTCTCCGACATAAGACTCTCCCAGGCCGGGAGAGCCTTCCTCTCAAACATAAGACTCTCCCAGGCCGGGGCGAGCCTCCCTCTCCGACATAAGACTCTCCCAGGCCGGGGAGAGCCTTCCTCTCCGACATAAGACTCTCCCAGGCCGGGGCGAGCCTCCCTCTCCGACCTAAGACTCTCCCAGGCCGGGGCGAGCCTCCCTCTCCGACATAAGACTCTCCCAGGCCGGGGAGAGCCTCCCTCTCCGACCTAAGACTCTCCCAGGCCGGGGCGAGCCTTCCTCTCCGACAGAAGACTCCCAGGCCGGGGCGAGCCTCCCTCTCCGACCTAAGACTCTCCCAGGCCGGGGCGAGCCTCCCTCTCCGACATAAGACTCTCCCAGGTCGGGGAGAGCCTCCCTCTCCTACAGAAGACTCTCCCAGGCCGGAGCGAGTCTCCCTCTCCGACATAAGACTCTCCCAGGCCGGGGAGAGCCTCCCTCTCCGAGATAAGACTCTCCCAGGCCGGGGAGAGCCTCCCTCTCCTACATAAGACTCTCCCAGGCCGGGGCGAGCCTCCCTCTCCGACCTAAGACTCTCCCAGGCCGGGGCGAGCCTCCCTCTCCGACATAAGACTCTCCCAGGCCGGGGAGAGCCTCCCTCTCCTACAAAAGACTCTCCCAGACCGGGGCGAACCTCCCTCTCCGACATAAGACTCTCCCAGGCCGGGGCGAGCCTCCCTCTCCGCCATAAGACTCTCCCAGGCCGGGGAGAGCCTCCCTCTCCTACAGAAGACTCTCCCAGGCCGGGGCGAGCCTCCCTCTCCGACATAAGACTCTCCCAGGCCGGGGAGAGTCTCCCTCTCCTACAGAAGACTCTCCCAGGCCGGGGCGAGCCTCCCTCTCCGACATAAGACTCTCCCAGGCCGGGGCGAGCCTCCCTCTCCGACCTAAGACTCTCCCAGGCCGGGGCGAGCCTGCCTCTCCGACATAAGACTCTCCCAGGCCGGGGCGAGCCTCCCTCTCCCACAGAAGACTCTCCCAGGCCGGGGCGAGCCTCCCTCTCCGACATAAGACTCTCCCAGGCCGGGGCGAGCCTTCCTCTCCGACAGAAGACTCCCAGGCCGGGGCGAGCCTCCCTCTCCGACAGAAGACTCTCCCAGGCTGGAGCGAGCCTCCCTCTCCGACATAAGACTCTCCCAGGCTGGAGCGAGCCTCCCTCTCCGCTCCCCGCCGCGCCGTCGGCCATTTTCCCGGGTCAGCGGCCGTCGCGGCCGTCGCGTCGCTCCGCAGAGCCGCGGGCGGTCCTTCGTCGCCGTCGCCGTCGCTGCCGGTCGGGCTGCTGTGGTCAGTTCCGGACCGGCGCGGCCCGGCGCGGCCGCCGTCTGGCTCCACTGAGCTCCACTGGCTCCGGCCGAGCTCCAGTGGCTGCGGTTGGGCTCCACTGGGCTGCACCAGGCGAAGCTAATCGTTGTCGCTGCGGCAGACACCCCGCTGACTGTGCGGAGGTCACCGGGACAATACTGGGAGGAAAGGGTGGTGTGATTGAGAAAACGCCGTGACCAAAGAGTGACTACGGTCGGCACAGGTTGAGGAATGAGTAAAGAATGTTATTTTAGAAATACACACCCGAATTCTGAAATTGGGGACGAAATATTAACACAAATATTGGTATGGAAATACAAAAAAAAGATCAACAAAAAATAGTATACATTTGTATATGGTTTATATGATATTTCAAAAGGACTGGCTGACCCATCAACCCGCAACTGACGCTCACAGACTTCTATGACTGACGGACGACTTCTTTGGAGTGTGTGACTGATGACCGACGAAGCATGGAGTGGGTGACTGATGACCGACGAAGCATGGAGTGTGTACATGACTGATGACTGACGAAGCATGGAGTGTGTAAATGACTGATGACCGACGAAGCATGGAGTGTGTAAATTACTGATAACCGACGAAGCATGGAGTGTGTAAATGACTGATGACCGACGAAGCATGGAGTGTGTAAATTACTGATGACCGACGAAGCATGGAGTGTGTAAATGACTGATGACCGACGAAGCATGGAGTGTGTAAATGACCGATGACCGACGATTGACGGAACGTTGTTCTGTTTCTAGAAAACGACGAAAGACGCCTTCTAGACAACATCTACCAACCCAGAACAGGTAAACACAGACATTAACTCGGGACTATAAGGTGGTGGCATCCGACATCCTAGACATTCTCCGACAGGAAATATTATTCAGATGCTCACCTAATGTTTTTTAACCATTCTATTTTTAGCCAAGTTATGGAACATAAACCAGGCAATTGAGGCGCCAAAGTCTCTGAGATCATTATTTTAGCTAAATCAGCTCAATCTTAAAACTTTATTCTGAAAATAAAGCCATTCTGTGGAACAGAAACTCCGATATCCCACAGACTTTTCGCTTTTCCCACATGGGTATGCCTAAACCTTACCCGAAGCCCTCTCCTGTCCAAACTCACATATTTAAGTTTCTGCACACGGCGGCGCTGGCTGGTGGTAATAAAGCCGTGGCTGACTGCGGCCTTTGATTAACTCATACATCAGGCGGGCCACGATGAGGCACGCCTAACTGGGATCAGTTGATTTTACCAGTTTCCAGTCATTGGGCGGCCAACTGAGCAGGGCGGCTCGATTAATGCGCTCGGCTCGTGGCCGGCTGACGCCTGGTGCGCTCAGCTGCCATCTCACCGCCGCCCACGGATTAAACGGAGAAGTTATTTATCGACGCTGTTAAGCTGTCGATTAGCATGGAATGGTTTGAGTCGGTTATATTGATCACAAGCAAAGGTCAGTTTGCGTTTGGCTGTTGGCGTTGGTTGTTGGCTGGTTTGAATAAAGTCAAACATTAGTCGGAGCTGAGAAGATGAAATAGCAAAGTCATTGCTATTGGCTTTATATCTCTTTCTGAGTGCTTGAACAATCTCCAAATGCAAGGGACATCGCATTCCACTTTGTTTTGAATAACTTGGGAAAACACCGACAAACAAACTGTGGACAGGCAAATGTTTGTTCTTTGAAATCAAAAGTTTGTATTTGAAAAAGTTTGTATGATATTTCAGGCATGCATTATTTTTAATTTCGATTTATGCATTAGCTGACGTCTTTAATAATCTTTAATATCAGGCAAAGCGCAATACCAGTGAAAATCAAGCCCGTGTTCTTTGTCAGGACACAGCGCCATAGCAGATTTGAAGAGCGTCGCCGTCTCCTTAGACAAAGCTCTGTGGCGGCCATTGTTCTTCACTGCGGCGTGCCAGTTCTCTGGCTCCGTCTCCTTTTCGGGAGAAACGACAAAGCCGGCGGCGGCTACCACACAATGGGTCCCGGCTAAAATACACCATCTCCTACCCAACTAGCCATCTCAAGTGGCCATATATCATGCCAGAAGCCCTCGGTTGCCGGCGCCAGCCCGTCAGCCAATGATATCTCCGCTGAGGGAGGAACTGCCACCACCGCCGCCGGCGGCGGCTGCCAGCGAATCTGGACGGAAATCAATAAGGCGGAAATGACGTAATCAAGTTAAGATGGCGTCGCAGTTGAGTGCAGGCGGTAGATTGCCATTGTTTTGAGGCGAATAGGGGTTGTTTCTGGAATGGGCTCGTTGAGGAGATGGAGGAGAGGTGAGTTGGGTGGAACGGGTGGGTAGAGGGTGGGAGGAGCGGCGAGGGAGGGAGGCAGAGGATGGGAGGAGCTGCGAGAGAGGGAGGAGACGCTGGAGGCTGAAACTCTGAAACAGGATGTTACCGAAGTCTGACAACGCGAGGAGACACGTGGCCAGAGTTAGTCGGAGTTTCCAGACTGGTGTGATGCGGTTGTAGGCTCGGTTGTAGCGTGGTCTAGTTTTATTACTCTGCTTAGGTTCGCTACGGTGATCGTTAAACCTTGCTGACAGCAGATTGTTGTTAGAGGATGCAAACTGTAGGTGGAGATGACACACTAATGCGTGCTCTTCGCTAACATGACAAGTCGGGAAAGTGTATTGCGTAGCACTCATTATCATACCTACTTGCATATAACCATCCACTTTCATGCTCTCCATCACGCAAACCCCGTCCCTCACCAGCGCGCTGTCCGCTGTCCTTCGTCCTTCTGTCCGTTTCCTGCGGCGAGTCGGCGTCCGTGGCGCCTCCTCCGCCGCTTCCTGTCCCCCAGACGCCCTGCGCCGGCGGCCGTGTCGGCCATCTTGTTTTGGCGCCAAGAATGGATGCCCCTCGTTTCCGGCGAGTTATGACCGAGCCTGGGGTGCTGCGATGACCGCAGGCTACCGCCTCAGGCCATCTGCGAGCTGCGTGGTGGAGGAGAGATGGAGAGGAGAGATGGAGAGGAGGAGAAAGATAGGAAAGAGGGAGGAGGAATGAGCGAAGGAGAGGAGAGGAGGGTGATGAGGGAGCAAGGAGGGAAGGAGAGAGGCTAGATTGGGAGAAGGAGAGGAGGAGAATAGTAAGAACGGAGAGAGGCAGACAGGCAAGAATGGCCGAATGGGTTGAGGGAATGATGGTTCGTGCCGCGCGGTGATTTGGATATAGGAAGAGAAAGAAAACGAGGTAAATGGGGAAGGAATGGCTGATGAAAGAGGACGAAAGGGATGTGGTAAGCGGGAAGAAGAGATTGCAGAAAGAGTTTGCGCGGATAAGAATGACTGAGACTATGAACAAGAGAACGTGGTAGACGTAGCAGAAAGGGGAAGTACGAGAGGTAGAGATGCAAGGCTACCTCATGGAGACAAGAAACAAAGGACTGTCGTGATTGGATAAGGCGATTATGATGATTATGATATGGTGACCATTTGCGATCTGACGTTGGAATTAATTTGAGCACATTATTAAAGTGCATTAGCATCAGCCGAAGCCACGTCCCCCTCCCTCGAGGCCTCTCATGTCGTCGCTCAACAGCTCTATTCCAGTCAGGGACAAGCGAAAACGCCGGTCAGGGCAGCGGCGGGGGCCTGACAAAGGGCCGCGGAGGACTATATCACGGCGAGCTGTCATTAACACCGTGTAACCCTCAGAGATCACAACAGAGGCGGCAGCTGGACCCCCTGGCTGCCGCCCGGCTGCCGGACACCCCGGGGAGGGAAGGCGGGGCTTGGTTCGTGGCAGTCGGATGTCCGTCGCTCGCAATGGAGGGTCGCCAGATATCTAATGACCCGTGGGTAATGGATAGGGGAAATAGCCGTTTGATTCTAGGGGGTTTTGTCTGGTGTGGTTCTGTGTCGTTTATGCAGTTCTTTTGCACTGGATGTAGTTCAACGTTAACTTTTTAAGAACCCGAGGCTTCGATTTTGAGAGAATCTGTTGACGAGAAAACAGTTGTTTAAAGAAGAAAAAATCCGTTAGAGGGTCAAATCTTTTCGGACTATATTTTCTAAATCGTAGTTTATTCTTATTACATTTTATTCGGAGTCCCGTCTCTCCGTCCCGTCTCCATCCCGTCTCCGTTCTCCGTCCCGTCTCCGTCCCGTCTCCGTCCCGTCTCCGTCCCGTCTCCGTCCCGTCTCCGTCCCGTCTCCGTTCTCCGTCTCCGTTCTCCGTCCCGTCTCCGTCCCGTCTCCGTCCCGTCTCCGTTCTCCGTCTCCGTTCTCCGTCCCGTCTCCGTTCTCCGTCCCGTCTCCGTCCCGTCTCCGTCCCGTCTCCGTCCCGTCTCCGTCTCGTCTCCGTCCCGTCTCCGTCCCGTCTCCGTCTCGTCTCCGTCCCGTCTCCGTCCCGTCTCCGTCCCGTCTCCGTTCTCCGTCTCCGTTCTCCGTCCCGTCTCCGTCCCGTCTCCGTTCTCCGTCTCCGTTCTCCGTCCCGTCTCCGTTCTCCGTCCCGTCTCCGTCCCGTCTCCGTCCCGTCTCCGTCCCGTCTCCGTCCCGTCTCCGTTCTCCGTCCCGTCTCCGTCTGGTCTCCGTCTCGTCTCCGTCTCGTCTCCGTCTCGTCTCCGTCCCGTCTCCGTCCCGTTCTCACCCCAGTTGTGCTACCGTAGTATGCCGTGAGGCTGCGAGGCTGTGGCGGCCGACTGGCCGGCCGGGTGGCGGCATATACCTCTACTGTTGGCGCCGCCGCCACTGCCGCTACCCATTAATCCGGCTCGGAGGGGAGTTTATGGCTGTGGTGGCAGCACTTAGTGGGCGGCGGCCGGCGGGTGGCGCGCTCTGACGATCTCCGCAGGGTCTCCCGCCACGCGCACAAACATATTCACACGCGCACAGAGACGAATAGCCAGGCGGGG
>JAXIVJ010008297.1:0-56267 GCA_036785665.1 Chirona hameri
ATGGGTGGATGGGTGGATGGGTGGATGGGTGGATGGGTGGATGGGTGGATGGGTGGATGGGTGGATGGGTGGATGGGTGGATGGGTGGATGGGTGGATGGGTGGATGGGTGGATGGGTGGATGGGTGGATGGGTGGATGGGTGGATGGGTGGATGGGTGGATGGGTGGATGGGTGGATGGGTGGATGGGTGGATGGGTGGATGGGTGGATGGGTGGATGGGTGGATGGGTGGATGGGTGGATGGGTGGATGGGTGGATGGGTGGATGGGTGGATGGGTGGATGGGTGGATGGGTGGATGGGTGGATGGGTGGATGGGTGGATGGGGTGGATGGGTGGATGGGTGGATGGGTGGATGGGTGGATGGGTGGATGGGTGGATGGGTGGATGGGTGGATGGGTGGATGGGTGGATGGGTGGATGGGTGGATGGGTGGATGGGTGGATGGGTGGATGGGTGGATGGGTGGATGGGTGGATGGGTGGATGGGTGGATGGGTGGATGGTGGATGGGTGGATGGGTGGATGGGTGGGATGGGTGGATGGGTGGATGGGTGGATGGGTGGATGGGTGGATGGGTGGATGGGTGGATGGGTGGATGGGTGGATGGGTGGATGGGTGGATGGGTGGATGGGTGGATGGTGGATGGGTGGATGGGTGGATGGGTGGATGGGTGGATGGGTGGATGGGTGGATGGGTGGATGGGTGGATGGGTGGATGGGTGGATGGGTGGATGGGTGGATGGGTGGATGGGTGGATGGGTGGATGGGTGGATGGGTGGATGGGTGGATGGGTGGATGGGTGGATGGTGGATGGGTGGATGGGTGGATGGGTGGATGGGTGGATGGGTGGATGGGTGGATGGGTGGATGGGTGGATGGGTGGATGGGTGGATGGGGTGGATGGGTGGATGGGTGGATGGGTGGATGGGTGGATGGGTGGATGGGTGGATGGGTGGATGGGTGGATGGGTGGATGGGTGGATGGGTGGATGGGTGGATGGGTGGATGGGTGGATGGGTGGATGGGTGGATGGGTGGATGGGTGGATGGGTGGATGGGTGGATGGGTGGATGGGTGGATGGGTGGATGGGTGGATGGGTGGATGGGTGGATGGGTGGATGGGTGGATGGGTGGATGGGTGGATGGGTGGATGGGTGGATGGGTGGATGGGGTGGATGGGTGGATGGGTGGATGGGTGGATGGGTGGATGGGTGGATGGGTGGATGGGTGGATGGGTGGATGGGTGGATGGGTGGATGGGTGGATGGGTGGATGGGTGGATGGGTGGATGGGTGGATGGGTGGTGGATGGGTGGATGGGTGGATGGGTGGATGGGTGGATGGGTGGATGGGTGGATGGGTGGATGGGTGGATGGGTGGATGGGTGGATGGGTGGATGGGTGGATGGGTGGATGGGTGGATGGGTGGATGGGTGGATGGGTGGATGGGTGGATGGGTGGATGGGTGGATGGGGGGTGGATGGGTGGATGGGTGGATGGGTGGATGGGTGGATGGGTGGATGGGTGGATGGGTGGATGGGTGGATGGGTGGTGGGTGGATGGGTGGATGGGGGATGGGTGGATGGGTGGATGGGTGGATGGGTGGATGGGTGGATGGGTGGATGGGTGGATGGGTGGATGGGTGGATGGGGTGGTGGATGGGTGGATGGGTGGATGGGGTGGATGGGTGGATGGGTGGATGGGTGGATGGGTGGATGGGTGGATGGGTGGATGGGTGGTTGGGTGGATGGGTGGATGGGTGGATGGGTGGTGGGTGGATGGGTGGTGGGTGGATGGGTGGATGGGTGGATGGGTGGATGGGTGGATGGGTGGATGGGTGGATGGGTGGATGGGTGGATGGGTGGATGGGTGGATGGGTGGATGGGTGGATGGGTGGGTGGGGTGGATGGGTGGATGGGTGGATGGGTGGATGGGGGTGGTGGGTGGTGGGGTGGATGGGTGGATGGGTGTGGGTGGATGGGGTGGATGGGTGGATGGGTGGATGGGTGGTTGGGGTGGATGGGGTGGATGGGTGGATGGGTGGTTGGGTGGTGGGTGGATGGGTGGATGGGTGGTGGTGGGGATGGGTGGATGGGTGGGTGGGGTGGTGGGTGGATGGGTGGATGGGTGGTTGGGTGGATGGGGTGGGTGGATGGGTGGATGGGTGGATGGGTGGATGGGTGGGTGGGTGGTGGGTGGATGGGTGGATGGGTGGGGTGGGTGGTGGGTGGATGGGTGGATGGGTGGCTGGGTGGATGGGTGGGTGGGTGGATGGGTGGATGGGTGGTGGGTGGTGGGGTGGATGGGTGGATGGGTGGATGGGTGGATGGGTGGATGGGGTGGGTGGGTGGATGGGTGGATGGGTGGATGGGGTGGTGGGTGGATGGGTGGATGGGTGGTGGGTGGATGGGGGTGGGTGGATGGGTGGATGGGTGGTGGGTGGATGGGTGGATGGGTGGATGGGTGGTGGGTGGTGGGTGGGTGTGGGTGGGGTGGTGGGTGGATGGGTGGATGGGTGGATGGGTGGTGGGTGGATGGGTGGATGGGGGTGGGTGGTGGGGGTGGGTGGATGGGTGGATGGGGTGGGTGGGTGGGTGGGTGGGTGGGTGGTGGTGGGTGGTGGGGTGGTGGGTGGATGGGTGGTGGGTGGTGGGTGGTTGGGTGGTGGGTGGATGGGGGTGGGTGGGTGGATGGGTGGATGGGTGGCTGGGTGGATGGGTGGATGGGTGGATGGGGGGTGGGTGGTGGGGGTGGGGGTGGGGTGGATGGGTGGATGGGTGGATGGGTGGATGGGTGGATGGGTGGGTGGGTGGGGGTGGGTGGGTGGGTGGGTGGGTGGATGGGTGGTGGTGGGTGGGTGGATGGGTGGATGGGTGGCTGGGGTGGGTGGGTGGTGGGTGGTGGGTGGGTGGGTGGGTGGGTGGGTGGGGGTGGGTGGGTGGGTGCTGGGTGGCTGGGTGGCTGGGTGGCTGGGTGGCTGGGTGGTGGGTGGCTGGGTGGTGGGTGGCTGGGTGGCTGGGTGGCTGGGTGGCTGGGTGGCTGGGTGGCTGGGTGGCTGGGTGGCTGGGTGGCTGGGTGGCTGGGGTGGGTGGGTGGTGGCTGGTGGCTGGGTGGCTGGGTGGCTGGGTGGCTGGGGTGGCTGGGTGGCTGGGTGGCTGGGTGGCTGGGTGGCTGGGTGGCTGGGTGGCTGGGTGGCTGGGTGGCTGGGTGGCTGGGTGGCTGGGTGGCTGGGTGGCTGGGTGGCTGGGTGGCTGGGTGGCTGGGTGGCTGGGTGGCTGGGTGGCTGGGTGGCTGGGTGGCTGGGTGGCTGGGTGGCTGGGTGGCTGGGTGGCTGGGTGGCTGGGTGGCTGGGTGGCTGGGTGGCTGGGTGGCTGGGTGGCTGGGTGGCTGGGTGGCTGGGTGGCTGGGTGGCTGGGTGGCTGGGTGGCTGGGTGGCTGGGTGGCTGGGTGGCTGGGTGGCTGGGTGGCTGGGTGGCTGGGTGGCTGGGTGGCTGGGTGGCTGGGTGGCTGGGTGGCTGGGTGGCTGGGTGGCTGGGTGGCTGGGTGGCTGGGTGGCTGGGTGGCTGGGTGGCTGGGTGGCTGGGTGGCTGGGTGGCTGGGTGGCTGGGTGGCTGGTGCTGGTGGCTGGGTGGCTGGGTGGCTGGGTGGCTGGGTGGCTGGGTGGCTGGGTGGCTGGGTGGCTGGGTGGCTGGGTGCTGGGTGCTGGTGGCTGGGTGGCTGGGTGGCTGGGTGGCTGGGTGGCTGGTGGCTGGGTGGCTGGGTGGCTGGGTGGCTGGGTGGCTGGGTGGCTGGGTGGCTGGTGCTGGGTGGCTGGGTGGCTGGGTGGCTGGGTGGCTGGGTGGCTGGGTGGCTGGGTGGCTGGGTGGCTGGGTGGCTGGGTGGCTGGGTGGCTGGGTGGCTGGGTGGCTGGGTGGCTGGGTGGCTGGGTGGCTGGGTGGCTGGGTGGCTGGGTGGCTGGGTGGCTGGGTGGCTGGGTGGCTGGGTGGCTGGGTGGCTGGGTGGCTGGGTGGCTGGGTGGCTGGGTGGCTGGGTGGCTGGGTGGCTGGGTGGCTGGGTGGCTGGGTGGCTGGGTGGCTGGGTGGCTGGGTGGTGGCTGGTGGCTGGGTGGCTGGGTGGCTGGGTGGCTGGGTGGCTGGGTGGCTGGGTGGCTGGGTGGCTGGGTGGCTGGGTGGCTGGGTGGCTGGGTGGCTGGGTGGCTGGGTGGCTGGGTGGCTGGGTGGCTGGGTGGCTGGGTGGCTGGGTGGCTGGGTGGCTGGGTGGCTGGGTGGCTGGGTGGCTGGTGGCTGGGTGGCTGGGTGGCTGGGTGGCTGGGTGGCTGGGTGGCTGGGTGGCTGGGTGGCTGGGTGGCTGGGTGGCTGGGTGGCTGGGTGGCTGGGTGGCTGGGTGGCTGGGTGGCTGGTGGCTGGGTGGCTGGGTGGCTGGGTGGCTGGGTGGCTGGGTGGCTGGGTGGCTGGGTGGCTGGGTGGCTGGGTGGCTGGGTGGCTGGGTGGCTGGGTGGCTGGGTGGCTGGGTGGCTGGGTGGCTGGGTGGCTGGGTGGCTGGGTGGCTGGGTGGCTGGGTGGCTGGGTGGCTGGGTGGCTGGGTGGCTGGGTGGCTGGGTGGCTGGGTGGCTGGGTGGCTGGGTGGCTGGGTGGCTGGGTGGCTGGGTGGCTGGGTGGCTGGGTGGCTGGGTGGCTGGGTGGCTGGGTGGCTGGGTGGCTGGGTGGCTGGGTGCTGGGGCTGGGTGGCTGGGTGGCTGGCTGGTGGCTGGGTGGCTGGGTGGCTGGGTGGCTGGGTGGCTGGGTGGCTGGGTGGCTGGGTGGCTGGGTGGCTGGGTGGCTGGGTGGCTGGGTGGCTGGGTGGCTGGGTGGCTGGGTGGCTGGGTGGCTGGGTGGCTGGTGGCTGGGTGGCTGGGTGGCTGGGTGGCTGGGTGCTGGGTGGCTGGGTGGCTGGGTGGCTGGGTGGCTGGGTGGCTGGGTGGCTGGGTGGCTGGGTGGCTGGGTGGCTGGGTGGCTGGGTGGCTGGGGCTGGGCTGGGTGGCTGGGTGGCTGGTGGCTGGGGCTGGGTGGCTGGGTGGCTGGGTGGCTGGTGGCTGGGTGGCTGGGTGGCTGGGTGGCTGGGTGGCTGGGTGGCTGGGTGGCTGGGTGGCTGGGTGGCTGGGTGGCTGGGTGGCTGGGTGGCTGGGTGGCTGGGTGGCTGGGTGGCTGGGTGGCTGGGTGGCTGGGTGGCTGGGTGGCTGGGTGGCTGGGTGGCTGGGTGGCTGGGTGGCTGGGTGGCTGGGTGGCTGGGTGGCTGGGTGGCTGGGTGGCTGGGTGGCTGGGTGGCTGGGTGGCTGGGTGGCTGGGTGGCTGGGTGGCTGGGTGGCTGGGTGGCTGGGTGGCTGGGTGGCTGGGTGGCTGGGTGGCTGGGTGGCTGGGTGGCTGGGTGGCTGGGTGGCTGGGTGGCTGGGTGGCTGGGTGGCTGGGTGGCTGGGTGGCTGGGTGGCTGGGTGGCTGGGTGGCTGGGTGGCTGGGTGGCTGGGTGGCTGGGTGGCTGGGTGGCTGGGTGGCTGGGTGGCTGGGTGGCTGGGTGGCTGGGTGGCTGGGTGGCTGGGTGGCTGGGTGGCTGGTGGCTGGGTGGCTGGGTGGCTGGGTGGCTGGGTGGCTGGGTGGCTGGGTGGCTGGGTGGCTGGGTGGCTGGGTGGCTGGGTGGCTGGGTGGCTGGGTGGCTGGGTGCTGGGTGGCTGGGTGGCTGGGTGGCTGGGTGGCTGGGTGGCTGGGTGGCTGGGTGGCTGGGTGGCTGGGTGGCTGGGTGGCTGGGTGGCTGGGTGGCTGGGTGGCTGGGTGGCTGGGTGGCTGGGTGGCTGGGTGGCTGGGTGGCTGGGTGGCTGGGTGGCTGGGTGCTGGGTGGCTGGGTGGCTGGGTGGCTGGGTGGCTGGGTGGCTGGGTGGCTGGGTGGCTGGGTGGCTGGGTGGCTGGGTGGCTGGGTGGCTGGGTGGCTGGGTGGCTGGGTGGCTGGGTGGCTGGGTGGCTGGGTGGCTGGGTGGCTGGGTGGCTGGGTGGCTGGGTGGCTGGGTGGCTGGTGGCTGGGTGGCTGGGTGGCTGGGTGGCTGGGGCTGGGTGGCTGGGTGGCTGGGTGGCTGGGTGGCTGGGTGGCTGGGTGGCTGGGTGGCTGGGTGGCTGGGTGGCTGGGTGGCTGGGTGGCTGGGTGGCTGGGTGGCTGGGTGGCTGGTGGCTGGGTGGCTGGGTGGCTGGGTGGCTGGGTGGCTGGGTGGCTGGGTGGCTGGTGGCTGGGTGGCTGGGTGGCTGGGTGGCTGGGTGGCTGGGTGGCTGGGTGGCTGGGTGGCTGGGTGGCTGGGTGGCTGGGTGGCTGGGTGGCTGGTGGCTGGGTGGCTGGGTGGCTGGGTGGCTGGGTGGCTGGGTGGCTGGGTGGCTGGGTGGCTGGGTGGCTGGGTGGCTGGGTGGCTGGGTGGCTGGGTGGCTGGGTGGCTGGGTGGCTGGGTGGCTGGTGGCTGGGTGGCTGGGTGGCTGGGTGGCTGGGTGGCTGGGTGGCTGGGTGGCTGGGTGGCTGGGTGGCTGGGTGGCTGGGTGGCTGGGTGGCTGGGTGGCTGGGTGGCTGGGTGGCTGGGTGGCTGGGTGGCTGGGTGGCTGGGTGGCTGGGTGGCTGGGTGGCTGGGTGGCTGGGTGGCTGGGTGGCTGGGTGGCTGGGTGGCTGGGTGGCTGGGTGGCTGGGTGGCTGGGTGGCTGGGTGGCTGGGTGGCTGGGTGGCTGGGTGGCTGGTGGCTGGGTGGCTGGGTGGCTGGGTGGCTGGGTGGCTGGGTGGCTGGGTGGCTGGGTGGCTGGGTGGCTGGGTGCTGGCTGGTGGCTGGGTGGCTGGGTGGCTGGGTGGCTGGGTGGCTGGGTGGCTGGGTGGCTGGGTGGCTGGGTGGCTGGGTGGCTGGGTGGCTGGGTGGCTGGGTGGCTGGTGCTGGTGGCTGGGTGGCTGGGCTGGTGGCTGGGTGGCTGGGTGGCTGGGTGGCTGGTGGCTGGGTGGCTGGGTGGCTGGGTGGCTGGGTGGCTGGGTGGCTGGGTGGCTGGGTGGCTGGGTGGCTGGGTGGCTGGGTGGCTGGGTGGCTGGGTGGCTGGGTGGCTGGGTGGCTGGGTGGCTGGGTGGCTGGGTGGCTGGGTGGCTGGGTGGCTGGGTGGCTGGGTGGCTGGGTGGCTGGGTGGCTGGGTGGCTGGGTGGCTGGGTGGCTGGGTGGCTGGGTGGCTGGGTGGCTGGGTGGCTGGGTGGCTGGGTGGCTGGGTGGCTGGGTGGCTGGGTGGCTGGGTGGCTGGGTGGCTGGGTGGCTGGGTGGCTGGGTGGCTGGGTGGCTGGGTGGCTGGGTGGCTGGGTGGCTGGGTGGCTGGGTGGCTGGGTGGCTGGGTGGCTGGGTGGCTGGGTGGCTGGGTGGCTGGGTGGCTGGGTGGCTGGGTGGCTGGGTGGCTGGGTGGCTGGGTGGCTGGGTGGCTGGGTGGCTGGGTGGCTGGGTGGCTGGGTGGCTGGGTGGCTGGGTGGCTGGGTGGCTGGGTGGCTGGGTGGCTGGGTGGCTGGGTGGCTGGGTGGCTGGGTGGCTGGGTGGCTGGGTGGCTGGGTGGCTGGGTGGCTGGGTGGCTGGGTGGCTGGGTGGCTGGGTGGCTGGGTGCTGGGTGGCTGGGTGGCTGGGTGGCTGGGTGGCTGGGTGGCTGGGTGGCTGGGTGGCTGGGTGGCTGGGTGGCTGGGTGGCTGGGTGGCTGGGTGGCTGGGTGGCTGGGTGGCTGGGTGGCTGGGTGGCTGGGTGGCTGGGTGGCTGGGTGGCTGGGTGGCTGGGTGGCTGGGTGGCTGGGTGGCTGGGTGGCTGGGTGGCTGGGTGGCTGGGTGGCTGGGTGGCTGGGTGGCTGGGTGGCTGGGTGGCTGGGTGGCTGGGTGGCTGGGTGGCTGGGTGGCTGGGTGGCTGGGTGGCTGGGTGGCTGGGTGGCTGGGTGGCTGGGTGGCTGGGTGGCTGGGTGGCTGGGTGGCTGGGTGGCTGGGTGGCTGGGTGGCTGGGTGGCTGGGTGGCTGGGTGGCTGGGTGGCTGGGTGGCTGGGTGGCTGGGTGGCTGGGTGGCTGGGTGGCTGGGTGGCTGGGTGGCTGGGTGGCTGGGTGGCTGGGTGGCTGGGTGGCTGGGTGGCTGGGTGGCTGGGTGGCTGGGTGGCTGGGTGGCTGGGTGGCTGGGTGGCTGGGTGGCTGGGTGGCTGGGTGGCTGGGTGGCTGGTGGCTGGGTGGCTGGGTGGCTGGGTGGCTGGGTGGCTGGGTGGCTGGGTGGCTGGGTGGCTGGGTGGCTGGGTGGCTGGGTGGCTGGGTGGCTGGGTGGCTGGGTGGCTGGGTGGCTGGGTGGCTGGGTGGCTGGGTGGCTGGGTGGCTGGGTGGCTGGGTGGCTGGGTGGCTGGGTGGCTGGGTGGCTGGGTGGCTGGGTGGCTGGGTGGCTGGGTGGCTGGGTGGCTGGGTGGCTGGTGCTGGGTGGCTGGGTGGCTGGGTGGCTGGGTGGCTGGGTGGCTGGGTGGCTGGGTGGCTGGGTGGCTGGGTGGCTGGGTGGCTGGGTGGCTGGGTGGCTGGGTGGCTGGGTGGCTGGGTGGCTGGGTGGCTGGGTGGCTGGGTGGCTGGGTGGCTGGGTGGCTGGGTGGCTGGGTGGCTGGGTGGCTGGGTGGCTGGGTGGCTGGGTGGCTGGGTGGCTGGGTGGCTGGGTGGCTGGGTGGCTGGGTGGCTGGGTGGCTGGGTGGCTGGGTGGCTGGGTGGCTGGGTGGCTGGGTGGCTGGGTGGCTGGGTGGCTGGGTGGCTGGGTGGCTGGGTGGCTGGTGGCTGGGTGGCTGGGTGGCTGGGTGGCTGGGTGGCTGGGTGGCTGGGTGGCTGGGTGGCTGGGTGGCTGGTGGCTGGGTGGCTGGGTGGCTGGGTGGCTGGGTGGCTGGGTGGCTGGGTGGCTGGGTGGCTGGGTGGCTGGGTGGCTGGGTGGCTGGGTGGCTGGGTGGCTGGGTGGCTGGGTGGCTGGGTGGCTGGGTGGCTGGGTGGCTGGGTGGCTGGGTGGCTGGGTGGCTGGGTGGCTGGGTGGCTGGGTGGCTGGTGGCTGGGTGGCTGGGTGGCTGGGTGGCTGGGTGGCTGGGTGGCTGGGTGGCTGGGTGGCTGGGTGGCTGGGTGGCTGGGTGGCTGGGTGGCTGGGTGGCTGGGTGGCTGGGTGGCTGGGTGGCTGGGTGGCTGGGTGGCTGGGTGGCTGGGTGGCTGGGTGGCTGGGTGGCTGGGTGGCTGGGTGGCTGGGTGGCTGGTGGCTGGGTGGCTGGGTGGCTGGGTGGCTGGGTGGCTGGGTGGCTGGGTGGCTGGGTGGCTGGGTGGCTGGGTGCTGGGTGGCTGGGTGGCTGGGTGGCTGGGTGGCTGGGTGGCTGGGTGGCTGGGTGGCTGGGTGGCTGGGTGGCTGGGTGGCTGGGTGGCTGGGTGGCTGGGTGGCTGGGTGGCTGGTGGCTGGGCTGGGTGGCTGGGTGGCTGGGTGGCTGGGTGGCTGGGTGGCTGGGTGGCTGGGTGGCTGGGTGGCTGGGTGGCTGGGTGGCTGGGTGGCTGGGTGGCTGGGTGGCTGGGTGGCTGGGTGGCTGGCTGGGTGGCTGGGTGGCTGGGTGGCTGGGTGGCTGGGTGGCTGGGTGGCTGGGTGGCTGGGTGGCTGGGTGGCTGGGTGGCTGGGTGGCTGGGTGGCTGGGTGGCTGGGTGGCTGGGTGGCTGGGTGGCTGGGTGGCTGGGTGGCTGGGTGGCTGGGTGGCTGGGTGGCTGGGTGGCTGGGTGGCTGGGTGGCTGGGTGGCTGGGTGGCTGGGTGGCTGGGTGGCTGGGTGGCTGGGTGGCTGGGTGGCTGGGTGGCTGGGTGGCTGGGTGGCTGGGTGGCTGGGTGGCTGGGTGGCTGGGTGGCTGGGTGGCTGGGTGGCTGGGTGGCTGGGTGGCTGGGTGGCTGGGTGGCTGGGTGGCTGGGTGGCTGGGTGGCTGGGTGGCTGGGTGGCTGGGTGGCTGGGTGGCTGGGTGGCTGGGTGGCTGGGTGGCTGGGTGGCTGGGTGGCTGGGTGGCTGGGTGGCTGGGTGGCTGGGTGGCTGGGTGGCTGGGTGGCTGGGTGGCTGGGTGGCTGGGTGGCTGGGTGGCTGGGTGGCTGGGTGGCTGGGTGGCTGGGTGGCTGGGTGGCTGGGTGGCTGGGTGGCTGGGTGGCTGGGTGGCTGGGTGGCTGGGTGGCTGGGTGGCTGGGTGGCTGGGTGGCTGGGTGGCTGGGTGGCTGGGTGGCTGGGTGGCTGGGTGGCTGGGTGGCTGGGTGGCTGGGTGGCTGGGTGGCTGGGTGGCTGGGTGGCTGGGTGGCTGGGTGGCTGGGTGGCTGGGTGGCTGGGTGGCTGGGTGGCTGGGTGGCTGGGTGGCTGGGTGGCTGGGTGGCTGGGTGGCTGGGTGGCTGGGTGGCTGGGTGGCTGGGTGGCTGGGTGGCTGGGTGGCTGGGTGGCTGGGTGGCTGGGTGGCTGGGTGGCTGGGTGGCTGGGTGGCTGGGTGGCTGGGTGGCTGGGTGGCTGGGTGGCTGGGTGGCTGGGTGGCTGGGTGGCTGGGTGGCTGGGTGGCTGGGTGGCTGGGTGGCTGGGTGGCTGGGTGGCTGGGTGGCTGGGTGGCTGGGTGGCTGGGTGGCTGGGTGGCTGGGTGGCTGGGTGGCTGGGTGGCTGGGTGGCTGGGTGGCTGGGTGGCTGGGTGGCTGGGTGGCTGGGTGGCTGGGTGGCTGGGTGGCTGGGTGGCTGGGTGGCTGGGTGGCTGGGTGGCTGGGTGGCTGGGTGGCTGGGTGGCTGGGTGGCTGGGTGGCTGGGTGGCTGGGTGGCTGGGTGGCTGGGTGGCTGGGTGGCTGGGTGGCTGGGTGGCTGGGTGGCTGGGTGGCTGGGTGGCTGGGTGGCTGGGTGGCTGGGTGGCTGGGTGGCTGGGTGGCTGGGTGGCTGGGTGGCTGGGTGGCTGGGTGGCTGGGTGGCTGGGTGGCTGGGTGGCTGGGTGGCTGGGTGGCTGGGTGGCTGGGTGGCTGGGTGGCTGGGTGGCTGGGTGGCTGGGTGGCTGGGTGGCTGGGTGGCTGGGTGGCTGGGTGGCTGGGTGGCTGGGTGGCTGGGTGGCTGGGTGGCTGGGTGGCTGGGTGGCTGGGTGGCTGGGTGGCTGGGTGGCTGGGTGGCTGGGTGGCTGGGTGGCTGGGTGGCTGGGTGGCTGGGTGGCTGGGTGGCTGGGTGGCTGGGTGGCTGGGTGGCTGGGTGGCTGGGTGGCTGGGTGGCTGGGTGGCTGGGTGGCTGGGTGGCTGGGTGGCTGGGTGGCTGGGTGGCTGGGTGGCTGGGTGGCTGGGTGGCTGGGTGGCTGGGTGGCTGGGTGGCTGGGTGGCTGGGTGGCTGGGTGGCTGGGTGGCTGGGTGGCTGGGTGGCTGGGTGGCTGGGTGGCTGGGTGGCTGGGTGGCTGGGTGGCTGGGTGGCTGGGTGGCTGGGTGGCTGGGTGGCTGGGTGGCTGGGTGGCTGGGTGGCTGGGTGGCTGGGTGGCTGGGTGGCTGGGTGGCTGGGTGGCTGGGTGGCTGGGTGGCTGGGTGGCTGGGTGGCTGGGTGGCTGGGTGGCTGGGTGGCTGGGTGGCTGGGTGGCTGGGTGGCTGGGTGGCTGGGTGGCTGGGTGGCTGGGTGGCTGGGTGGCTGGGTGGCTGGGTGGCTGGGTGGCTGGGTGGCTGGGTGGCTGGGTGGCTGGGTGGCTGGGTGGCTGGGTGGCTGGGTGGCTGGGTGGCTGGGTGGCTGGGTGGCTGGGTGGCTGGGTGGCTGGGTGGCTGGGTGGCTGGGTGGCTGGGTGGCTGGGTGGCTGGGTGGCTGGGTGGCTGGGTGGCTGGGTGGCTGGGTGGCTGGGTGGCTGGGTGGCTGGGTGGCTGGGTGGCTGGGTGGCTGGGTGGCTGGGTGGCTGGGTGGCTGGGTGGCTGGGTGGCTGGGTGGCTGGGTGGCTGGGTGGCTGGGTGGCTGGGTGGCTGGGTGGCTGGGTGGCTGGGTGGCTGGGTGGCTGGGTGGCTGGGTGGCTGGGTGGCTGGGTGGCTGGGTGGCTGGGTGGCTGGGTGGCTGGGTGGCTGGGTGGCTGGGTGGCTGGGTGGCTGGGTGGCTGGGTGGCTGGGTGGCTGGGTGGCTGGGTGGCTGGGTGGCTGGGTGGCTGGGTGGCTGGGTGGCTGGGTGGCTGGGTGGCTGGGTGGCTGGGTGGCTGGGTGGCTGGGTGGCTGGGTGGCTGGGTGGCTGGGTGGCTGGGTGGCTGGGTGGCTGGGTGGCTGGGTGGCTGGGTGGCTGGGTGGCTGGGTGGCTGGGTGGCTGGGTGGCTGGGTGGCTGGGTGGCTGGGTGGCTGGGTGGCTGGGTGGCTGGGTGGCTGGGTGGCTGGGTGGCTGGGTGGCTGGGTGGCTGGGTGGCTGGGTGGCTGGGTGGCTGGGTGGCTGGGTGGCTGGGTGGCTGGGTGGCTGGGTGGCTGGGTGGCTGGGTGGCTGGGTGGCTGGGTGGCTGGGTGGCTGGGTGGCTGGGTGGCTGGGTGGCTGGGTGGCTGGGTGGCTGGGTGGCTGGGTGGCTGGGTGGCTGGGTGGCTGGGTGGCTGGGTGGCTGGGTGGCTGGGTGGCTGGGTGGCTGGGTGGCTGGGTGGCTGGGTGGCTGGGTGGCTGGGTGGCTGGGTGGCTGGGTGGCTGGGTGGCTGGGTGGCTGGGTGGCTGGGTGGCTGGGTGGCTGGGTGGCTGGGTGGCTGGGTGGCTGGGTGGCTGGGTGGCTGGGTGGCTGGGTGGCTGGGTGGCTGGGTGGCTGGGTGGCTGGGTGGCTGGGTGGCTGGGTGGCTGGGTGGCTGGGTGGCTGGGTGGCTGGGTGGCTGGGTGGCTGGGTGGCTGGGTGGCTGGGTGGCTGGGTGGCTGGGTGGCTGGGTGGCTGGTGGCTGGGTGGCTGGGTGGCTGGGTGGCTGGGTGGCTGGGTGGCTGGGTGGCTGGGTGGCTGGGTGGCTGGGTGGCTGGGTGGCTGGGTGGCTGGGTGGCTGGGTGGCTGGGTGGCTGGGTGGCTGGGTGGCTGGGTGGCTGGGTGGCTGGGTGGCTGGGTGGCTGGGTGGCTGGGTGGCTGGGTGGCTGGGTGGCTGGGTGGCTGGGTGGCTGGGTGGCTGGGTGGCTGGGTGGCTGGGTGGCTGGGTGGCTGGGTGGCTGGGTGGCTGGGTGGCTGGGTGGCTGGGTGGCTGGGTGGCTGGGTGGCTGGGTGGCTGGGTGGCTGGGTGGCTGGGTGGCTGGGTGGCTGGGTGGCTGGGTGGCTGGGTGGCTGGGTGGCTGGGTGGCTGGGTGGCTGGGTGGCTGGGTGGCTGGGTGGCTGGGTGGCTGGGTGGCTGGGTGGCTGGGTGGCTGGGTGGCTGGGTGGCTGGGTGGCTGGGCTGGGTGGCTGGGTGGCTGGGTGGCTGGGTGGCTGGGTGGCTGGGTGGCTGGGTGGCTGGGTGGCTGGGTGGCTGGGTGGCTGGGTGGCTGGGTGGCTGGGTGGCTGGGTGGCTGGGTGGCTGGGTGGCTGGGTGGCTGGGTGGCTGGGTGGCTGGGTGGCTGGGTGGCTGGGTGGCTGGGTGGCTGGGTGGCTGGGTGGCTGGGTGGCTGGGTGGCTGGGTGGCTGGGTGGCTGGGTGGCTGGGTGGCTGGGTGGCTGGGTGGCTGGGTGGCTGGGTGGCTGGGTGGCTGGGTGGCTGGGTGGCTGGGTGGCTGGGTGGCTGGGTGGCTGGGTGGCTGGGTGGCTGGGTGGCTGGGTGGCTGGGTGGCTGGGTGGCTGGGTGGCTGGGTGGCTGGGTGGCTGGGTGGCTGGGTGGCTGGGTGGCTGGGTGGCTGGGTGGCTGGGTGGCTGGGTGGCTGGGTGGCTGGGTGGCTGGGTGGCTGGGTGGCTGGGTGGCTGGGTGGCTGGGTGGCTGGGTGGCTGGGTGGCTGGGTGGCTGGGTGGCTGGGTGGCTGGGTGGCTGGGTGGCTGGGTGGCTGGGTGGCTGGGTGGCTGGGTGGCTGGGTGGCTGGGTGGCTGGGTGGCTGGGTGGCTGGGTGGCTGGGTGGCTGGGTGGCTGGGTGGCTGGGTGGCTGGGTGGCTGGGTGGCTGGGTGGCTGGGTGGCTGGGTGGCTGGGTGGCTGGGTGGCTGGGTGGCTGGGTGGCTGGGTGGCTGGGTGGCTGGGTGGCTGGGTGGCTGGGTGGCTGGGTGGCTGGGTGGCTGGGTGGCTGGGTGGCTGGGTGGCTGGGTGGCTGGGTGGCTGGGTGGCTGGGTGGCTGGGTGGCTGGGTGGCTGGGTGGCTGGGTGGCTGGGTGGCTGGGTGGCTGGGTGGCTGGGTGGCTGGGTGGCTGGGTGGCTGGGTGGCTGGGTGGCTGGGTGGCTGGGTGGCTGGGTGGCTGGGTGGCTGGGTGGCTGGGTGGCTGGGTGGCTGGGTGGCTGGGTGGCTGGGTGGCTGGGTGGCTGGGTGGCTGGGTGGCTGGGTGGCTGGGTGGCTGGGTGGCTGGGTGGCTGGGTGGCTGGGTGGCTGGGTGGCTGGGTGGCTGGGTGGCTGGGTGGCTGGGTGGCTGGGTGGCTGGGTGGCTGGGTGGCTGGGTGGCTGGGTGGCTGGGTGGCTGGGTGGCTGGGTGGCTGGGTGGCTGGGTGGCTGGGTGGCTGGGTGGCTGGGTGGCTGGGTGGCTGGGTGGCTGGGTGGCTGGGTGGCTGGGTGGCTGGGTGGCTGGGTGGCTGGGTGGCTGGGTGGCTGGGTGGCTGGGTGGCTGGGTGGCTGGGTGGCTGGGTGGCTGGGTGGCTGGGTGGCTGGGTGGCTGGGTGGCTGGGTGGCTGGGTGGCTGGGTGGCTGGGTGGCTGGGTGGCTGGGTGGCTGGGTGGCTGGGTGGCTGGGTGGCTGGGTGGCTGGGTGGCTGGGTGGCTGGGTGGCTGGGTGGCTGGGTGGCTGGGTGGCTGGGTGGCTGGGTGGCTGGGTGGCTGGGTGGCTGGGTGGCTGGGTGGCTGGGTGGCTGGGTGGCTGGGTGGCTGGGTGGCTGGGTGGCTGGGTGGCTGGGTGGCTGGGTGGCTGGGTGGCTGGGTGGCTGGGTGGCTGGGTGGCTGGGTGGCTGGGTGGCTGGGTGGCTGGGTGGCTGGGTGGCTGGGTGGCTGGGTGGCTGGGTGGCTGGGTGGCTGGGTGGCTGGGTGGCTGGGTGGCTGGGTGGCTGGGTGGCTGGGTGGCTGGGTGGCTGGGTGGCTGGGTGGCTGGGTGGCTGGGTGGCTGGGTGGCTGGGTGGCTGGGTGGCTGGGTGGCTGGGTGGCTGGGTGGCTGGGTGGCTGGGTGGCTGGGTGGCTGGGTGGCTGGGTGGCTGGGTGGCTGGGTGGCTGGGTGGCTGGGTGGCTGGGTGGCTGGGTGGCTGGGTGGCTGGGTGGCTGGGTGGCTGGGTGGCTGGGTGGCTGGGTGGCTGGGTGGCTGGGTGGCTGGGTGGCTGGGTGGCTGGGTGGCTGGGTGGCTGGGTGGCTGGGTGGCTGGGTGGCTGGGTGGCTGGGTGGCTGGGTGGCTGGGTGGCTGGGTGGCTGGGTGGCTGGGTGGCTGGGTGGCTGGGTGGCTGGGTGGCTGGGTGGCTGGGTGGCTGGGTGGCTGGGTGGCTGGGTGGCTGGGTGGCTGGGTGGCTGGGTGGCTGGGTGGCTGGGTGGCTGGGTGGCTGGGTGGCTGGGTGGCTGGGTGGCTGGGTGGCTGGGTGGCTGGGTGGCTGGGTGGCTGGGTGGCTGGGTGGCTGGGTGGCTGGGTGGCTGGGTGGCTGGGTGGCTGGGTGGCTGGGTGGCTGGGTGGCTGGGTGGCTGGGTGGCTGGGTGGCTGGGTGGCTGGGTGGCTGGGTGGCTGGGTGGCTGGGTGGCTGGGTGGCTGGGTGGCTGGGTGGCTGGGTGGCTGGGTGGCTGGGTGGCTGGGTGGCTGGGTGGCTGGGTGGCTGGGTGGCTGGGTGGCTGGGTGGCTGGGTGGCTGGGTGGCTGGGTGGCTGGGTGGCTGGGTGGCTGGGTGGCTGGGTGGCTGGGTGCTGGGCTGGGTGGCTGGGTGGCTGGGTGGCTGGGTGGCTGGGTGGCTGGGTGGCTGGGTGGCTGGGTGGCTGGGTGGCTGGGTGGCTGGGTGGCTGGGTGGCTGGGTGGCTGGGTGGCTGGGTGGCTGGGTGGCTGGGTGGCTGGGTGGCTGGGTGGCTGGGTGGCTGGGTGGCTGGGTGGCTGGGTGGCTGGGTGGCTGGGTGGCTGGGTGGCTGGGTGGCTGGGTGGCTGGGTGGCTGGGTGGCTGGGTGGCTGGGTGGCTGGGTGGCTGGGTGGCTGGGTGGCTGGGTGGCTGGGTGGCTGGGTGGCTGGGTGGCTGGGTGGCTGGGTGGCTGGGTGGCTGGGTGGCTGGGTGGCTGGGTGGCTGGGTGGCTGGGTGGCTGGGTGGCTGGGTGGCTGGGTGGCTGGGTGGCTGGGTGGCTGGGTGGCTGGGTGGCTGGGTGGCTGGGTGGCTGGGTGGCTGGGTGGCTGGGTGGCTGGGTGGCTGGGTGGCTGGGTGGCTGGGTGGCTGGGTGGCTGGGTGGCTGGGTGGCTGGGTGGCTGGGTGGCTGGGTGGCTGGGTGGCTGGGTGGCTGGGTGGCTGGGTGGCTGGGTGGCTGGGTGGCTGGGTGGCTGGGTGGCTGGGTGGCTGGGTGGCTGGGTGGCTGGGTGGCTGGGTGGCTGGGTGGCTGGGTGGCTGGGTGGCTGGGTGGCTGGGTGGCTGGGTGGCTGGGTGGCTGGGTGGCTGGGTGGCTGGGTGGCTGGGTGGCTGGGTGGCTGGGTGGCTGGGTGGCTGGGTGGCTGGGTGGCTGGGTGGCTGGGTGGCTGGGTGGCTGGGTGGCTGGGTGGCTGGGTGGCTGGGTGGCTGGGTGGCTGGGTGGCTGGGTGGCTGGGTGGCTGGGTGGCTGGGTGGCTGGGTGGCTGGGTGGCTGGGTGGCTGGGTGGCTGGGTGGCTGGGTGGCTGGGTGGCTGGGTGGCTGGGTGGCTGGGTGGCTGGGTGGCTGGGTGGCTGGGTGGCTGGGTGGCTGGGTGGCTGGGTGGCTGGGTGGCTGGGTGGCTGGGTGGCTGGGTGGCTGGGTGGCTGGGTGGCTGGGTGGCTGGGTGGCTGGGTGGCTGGGTGGCTGGGTGGCTGGGTGGCTGGGTGGCTGGGTGGCTGGGTGGCTGGGTGGCTGGGTGGCTGGGTGGCTGGGTGGCTGGGTGGCTGGGTGGCTGGGTGGCTGGGTGGCTGGGTGGCTGGGTGGCTGGGTGGCTGGGTGGCTGGGTGGCTGGGTGGCTGGGTGGCTGGGTGGCTGGGTGGCTGGGTGGCTGGGTGGCTGGGTGGCTGGGTGGCTGGGTGGCTGGGTGGCTGGGTGGCTGGGTGGCTGGGTGGCTGGGTGGCTGGGTGGCTGGGTGGCTGGGTGGCTGGGTGGCTGGGTGGCTGGGTGGCTGGGTGGCTGGGTGGCTGGGTGGCTGGGTGGCTGGGTGGCTGGGTGGCTGGGTGGCTGGGTGGCTGGGTGGCTGGGTGGCTGGGTGGCTGGGTGGCTGGGTGGCTGGGTGGCTGGGTGGCTGGGTGGCTGGGTGGCTGGGTGGCTGGGTGGCTGGGTGGCTGGGTGGCTGGGTGGCTGGGTGGCTGGGTGGCTGGGTGGCTGGGTGGCTGGGTGGCTGGGTGGCTGGGTGGCTGGGTGGCTGGGTGGCTGGGTGGCTGGGTGGCTGGGTGGCTGGGTGGCTGGGTGGCTGGGTGGCTGGGTGGCTGGGTGGCTGGGTGGCTGGGTGGCTGGGTGGCTGGGTGGCTGGGTGGCTGGGTGGCTGGGTGGCTGGGTGGCTGGGTGGCTGGGTGGCTGGGTGGCTGGGTGGCTGGGTGGCTGGGTGGCTGGGTGGCTGGGTGGCTGGGTGGCTGGGTGGCTGGGTGGCTGGGTGGCTGGGTGGCTGGGTGGCTGGGTGGCTGGGTGGCTGGGTGGCTGGGTGGCTGGGTGGCTGGGTGGCTGGGTGGCTGGGTGGCTGGGTGGCTGGGTGGCTGGGTGGCTGGGTGGCTGGGTGGCTGGGTGGCTGGGTGGCTGGGTGGCTGGGTGGCTGGGTGGCTGGGTGGCTGGGTGGCTGGGTGGCTGGGTGGCTGGGTGGCTGGGTGGCTGGGTGGCTGGGTGGCTGGGTGGCTGGGTGGCTGGGTGGCTGGGTGGCTGGGTGGCTGGGTGGCTGGGTGGCTGGGTGGCTGGGTGGCTGGGTGGCTGGGTGGCTGGGTGGCTGGGTGGCTGGGTGGCTGGGTGGCTGGGTGGCTGGGTGGCTGGGTGGCTGGGTGGCTGGGTGGCTGGGTGGCTGGGTGGCTGGGTGGCTGGGTGGCTGGGTGGCTGGGTGGCTGGGTGGCTGGGTGGCTGGGTGGCTGGGTGGCTGGGTGGCTGGGTGGCTGGGTGGCTGGGTGGCTGGGTGGCTGGGTGGCTGGGTGGCTGGGTGGCTGGGTGGCTGGGTGGCTGGGTGGCTGGGTGGCTGGGTGGCTGGGTGGCTGGGTGGCTGGGTGGCTGGGTGGCTGGGTGGCTGGGTGGCTGGGTGGCTGGGTGGCTGGGTGGCTGGGTGGCTGGGTGGCTGGGTGGCTGGGTGGCTGGGTGGCTGGGTGGCTGGGTGGCTGGGTGGCTGGGTGGCTGGGTGGCTGGGTGGCTGGGTGGCTGGGTGGCTGGGTGGCTGGGTGGCTGGGTGGCTGGGTGGCTGGGTGGCTGGGTGGCTGGGTGGCTGGGTGGCTGGGTGGCTGGGTGGCTGGGTGGCTGGGTGGCTGGGTGGCTGGGTGGCTGGGTGGCTGGGTGGCTGGGTGGCTGGGTGGCTGGGTGGCTGGGTGGCTGGGTGGCTGGGTGGCTGGGTGGCTGGGTGGCTGGGTGGCTGGGTGGCTGGGTGGCTGGGTGGCTGGGTGGCTGGGTGGCTGGGTGGCTGGGTGGCTGGGTGGCTGGGTGGCTGGGTGGCTGGGTGGCTGGGTGGCTGGGTGGCTGGGTGGCTGGGTGGCTGGGTGGCTGGGTGGCTGGGTGGCTGGGTGGCTGGGTGGCTGGGTGGCTGGGTGGCTGGGTGGCTGGGTGGCTGGGTGGCTGGGTGGCTGGGTGGCTGGGTGGCTGGGTGGCTGGGTGGCTGGGTGGCTGGGTGGCTGGGTGGCTGGGTGGCTGGGTGGCTGGGTGGCTGGGTGGCTGGGTGGCTGGGTGGCTGGGTGGCTGGGTGGCTGGGTGGCTGGGTGGCTGGGTGGCTGGGTGGCTGGGTGGCTGGGTGGCTGGGTGGCTGGGTGGCTGGGTGGCTGGGTGGCTGGGTGGCTGGGTGGCTGGGTGGCTGGGTGGCTGGGTGGCTGGGTGGCTGGGTGGCTGGGTGGCTGGGTGGCTGGGTGGCTGGGTGGCTGGGTGGCTGGGTGGCTGGGTGGCTGGGTGGCTGGGTGGCTGGGTGGCTGGGTGGCTGGGTGGCTGGGTGGCTGGGTGGCTGGGTGGCTGGGTGGCTGGGTGGCTGGGTGGCTGGGTGGCTGGGTGGCTGGGTGGCTGGGTGGCTGGGTGGCTGGGTGGCTGGGTGGCTGGGTGGCTGGGTGGCTGGGTGGCTGGGTGGCTGGGTGGCTGGGTGGCTGGGTGGCTGGGTGGCTGGGTGGCTGGGTGGCTGGGTGGCTGGGTGGCTGGGTGGCTGGGTGGCTGGGTGGCTGGGTGGCTGGGTGGCTGGGTGGCTGGGTGGCTGGGTGGCTGGGTGGCTGGGTGGCTGGGTGGCTGGGTGGCTGGGTGGCTGGGTGGCTGGGTGGCTGGGTGGCTGGGTGGCTGGGTGGCTGGGTGGCTGGGTGGCTGGGTGGCTGGGTGGCTGGGTGGCTGGGTGGCTGGGTGGCTGGGTGGCTGGGTGGCTGGGTGGCTGGGTGGCTGGGTGGCTGGGTGGCTGGGTGGCTGGGTGGCTGGGTGGCTGGGTGGCTGGGTGGCTGGGTGGCTGGGTGGCTGGGTGGCTGGGTGGCTGGGTGGCTGGGTGGCTGGGTGGCTGGGTGGCTGGGTGGCTGGGTGGCTGGGTGGCTGGGTGGCTGGGTGGCTGGGTGGCTGGGTGGCTGGGTGGCTGGGTGGCTGGGTGGCTGGGTGGCTGGGTGGCTGGGTGGCTGGGTGGCTGGGTGGCTGGGTGGCTGGGTGGCTGGGTGGCTGGGTGGCTGGGTGGCTGGGTGGCTGGGTGGCTGGGTGGCTGGGTGGCTGGGTGGCTGGGTGGCTGGGTGGCTGGGTGGCTGGGTGGCTGGGTGGCTGGGTGGCTGGGTGGCTGGGTGGCTGGGTGGCTGGGTGGCTGGGTGGCTGGGTGGCTGGGTGGCTGGGTGGCTGGGTGGCTGGGTGGCTGGGTGGCTGGGTGGCTGGGTGGCTGGGTGGCTGGGTGGCTGGGTGGCTGGGTGGCTGGGTGGCTGGGTGGCTGGGTGGCTGGGTGGCTGGGTGGCTGGGTGGCTGGGTGGCTGGGTGGCTGGGTGGCTGGGTGGCTGGGTGGCTGGGTGGCTGGGTGGCTGGGTGGCTGGGTGGCTGGGTGGCTGGGTGGCTGGGTGGCTGGGTGGCTGGGTGGCTGGGTGGCTGGGTGGCTGGGTGGCTGGGTGGCTGGGTGGCTGGGTGGCTGGGTGGCTGGGTGGCTGGGTGGCTGGGTGGCTGGGTGGCTGGGTGGCTGGGTGGCTGGGTGGCTGGGTGGCTGGGTGGCTGGGTGGCTGGGTGGCTGGGTGGCTGGGTGGCTGGGTGGCTGGGTGGCTGGGTGGCTGGGTGGCTGGGTGGCTGGGTGGCTGGGTGGCTGGGTGGCTGGGTGGCTGGGTGGCTGGGTGGCTGGGTGGCTGGGTGGCTGGGTGGCTGGGTGGCTGGGTGGCTGGGTGGCTGGGTGGCTGGGTGGCTGGGTGGCTGGGTGGCTGGGTGGCTGGGTGGCTGGGTGGCTGGGTGGCTGGGTGGCTGGGTGGCTGGGTGGCTGGGTGGCTGGGTGGCTGGGTGGCTGGGTGGCTGGGTGGCTGGGTGGCTGGGTGGCTGGGTGGCTGGGTGGCTGGGTGGCTGGGTGGCTGGGTGGCTGGGTGGCTGGGTGGCTGGGTGGCTGGGTGGCTGGGTGGCTGGGTGGCTGGGTGGCTGGGTGGCTGGGTGGCTGGGTGGCTGGGTGGCTGGGTGGCTGGGTGGCTGGGTGGCTGGGTGGCTGGGTGGCTGGGTGGCTGGGTGGCTGGGTGGCTGGGTGGCTGGGTGGCTGGGTGGCTGGGTGGCTGGGTGGCTGGGTGGCTGGGTGGCTGGGTGGCTGGGTGGCTGGGTGGCTGGGTGGCTGGGTGGCTGGGTGGCTGGGTGGCTGGGTGGCTGGGTGGCTGGGTGGCTGGGTGGCTGGGTGGCTGGGTGGCTGGGTGGCTGGGTGGCTGGGTGGCTGGGTGGCTGGGTGGCTGGGTGGCTGGGTGGCTGGGTGGCTGGGTGGCTGGGTGGCTGGGTGGCTGGGTGGCTGGGTGGCTGGGTGGCTGGGTGGCTGGGTGGCTGGGTGGCTGGGTGGCTGGGTGGCTGGGTGGCTGGGTGGCTGGGTGGCTGGGTGGCTGGGTGGCTGGGTGGCTGGGTGGCTGGGTGGCTGGGTGGCTGGGTGGCTGGGTGGCTGGGTGGCTGGGTGGCTGGGTGGCTGGGTGGCTGGGTGGCTGGGTGGCTGGGTGGCTGGGTGGCTGGGTGGCTGGGTGGCTGGGTGGCTGGGTGGCTGGGTGGCTGGGTGGCTGGGTGGCTGGGTGGCTGGGTGGCTGGGTGGCTGGGTGGCTGGGTGGCTGGGTGGCTGGGTGGCTGGGTGGCTGGGTGGCTGGGTGGCTGGGTGGCTGGGTGGCTGGGTGGCTGGGTGGCTGGGTGGCTGGGTGGCTGGGTGGCTGGGTGGCTGGGTGGCTGGGTGGCTGGGTGGCTGGGTGGCTGGGTGGCTGGGTGGCTGGGTGGCTGGGTGGCTGGGTGGCTGGGTGGCTGGGTGGCTGGGTGGCTGGGTGGCTGGGTGGCTGGGTGGCTGGGTGGCTGTGGCTGGGTGGCTGGGTGGCTGGGTGGCTGGGTGGCTGGGTGGCTGGGTGGCTGGGTGGCTGGGTGGATGGGTGGCTGGGTGGCTGGGTGGCTGGGTGGCTGGGTGGCTGGGTGGCTGGGTGGCTGGTGGCTGGGTGGCTGGGTGGCTGGGTGGCTGGGTGGCT
Source organism: Chirona hameri (assembly GCA_036785665.1). Classification (NCBI taxonomy): domain Eukaryota; kingdom Metazoa; phylum Arthropoda; class Thecostraca; order Balanomorpha; family Balanidae; genus Chirona; species Chirona hameri. The sequence goes on from JAXIVJ010008297.1 coordinate 22,020, forward strand.
GGGGCTGGGTGGTGGGTGGCTGGGTGGATGGGTGGCTGGGTGGCTGGGTGGCTGGGTGGCTGGGTGGCTGGGTGGCTGGGTGGCTGGGTGGCTGGGTGGCTGGGTGGCTGGGTGGCTGGGTGGCTGGGTGGCTGGGTGGCTGGGTGGATGGGTGGATGGGTGGCTGGGTGGCTGGGTGGCTGGGTGGCTGGGTGGCTGGGTGGCTGGGTGGCTGGGTGGATGGGTGGCTGGGTGGCTGGGTGGCTGGGTGGATGGGTGGCTGGGTGGCTGGGTGGCTGGTGGCTGGGTGGCTGGGTGGCTGGGTGGCTGGGTGGCTGGGTGGCTGGGTGGATGGTGGCTGGGTGGATGGGTGGCTGGGTGGATGGGTGGCTGGGTGGATGGGTGGATGGGTGGATGGGTGGATGGGGTGGATGGGTGGATGGGTGGATGGGTGGATGGGTGGATGGGTGGATGGGTGGATGGGTGGATGGGTGGATGGGTGGATGGGTGGATGGGTGGATGGGTGGATGGGTGGATGGGTGGATGGGTGGCTGGGTGGATGGGTGGATGGGTGGATGGGTGGATGGGTGGATGGGTGGATGGGTGGATGGGTGGATGGGTGGATGGGTGGATGGGTGGATGGGTGGATGGGTGGATGGGTGGATGGTGGATGGGTGGATGGGTGGATGGGTGGATGGGTGGATGGGTGGATGGGTGGATGGGTGGATGGGTGGATGGGTGGATGGGTGGATGGGTGGATGGGTGGATGGGTGGATGGGTGGATGGGTGGATGGGTGGATGGGTGGATGGGTGGATGGGTGGATGGGTGGATGGGTGGATGGGTGGATGGGTGGATGGGTGGCTGGTGGATGGGTGGATGGGTGGATGGGTGGATGGGTGGATGGGTGGATGGGTGGATGGGTGGATGGGTGGATGGGTGGATGGGTGGATGGGTGGATGGGTGGATGGGTGGATGGGTGGATGGGTGGATGGGTGGATGGGTGGATGGGTGATGGGTGGATGGGTGGATGGGTGGATGGTGGATGGGTGGATGGGTGGATGGGTGGATGGTGGATGGGTGGATGGGTGGATGGGTGGATGGGTGGATGGGTGGATGGGTGGATGGGTGGATGGGTGGATGGGTGGATGGGTGGATGGGTGGATGGGTGGATGGGTGGATGGGTGGATGGGTGGATGGGTGGATGGGTGGATGGGTGGATGGGTGGATGGGTGGATGGGTGGATGGGTGGATGGGTGGATGGGTGGATGGGTGGATGGGTGGATGGGTGGATGGGTGGATGGGTGGATGGGTGGATGGGTGGATGGGTGGATGGGTGGATGGGTGGATGGGTGGATGGGTGGATGGGTGGATGGGTGGATGGGTGGATGGGTGGATGGATGGGTGGATGGGTGGATGGGTGGATGGGTGGATGGGTGGATGGGTGGATGGGTGGATGGGTGGATGGGTGGATGGGTGGATGGGTGGATGGGTGGATGGGTGGATGGGTGGATGGGTGGATGGGTGGATGGGTGGATGGGTGGATGGGTGGATGGGTGGATGGGTGGATGGGTGGATGGGTGGATGGGTGGATGGGTGGATGGGTGGATGGGTGGATGGGTGGATGGGTGGATGGGTGGATGGGTGGATGGGTGGATGGGTGGATGGGTGGATGGGTGGATGGGTGGATGGGTGGATGGGTGGATGGGTGGATGGGTGGATGGGTGGATGGGTGGATGGGTGGATGGGTGGATGGGTGGATGGGTGGATGGGTGGATGGGTGGATGGGTGGATGGGTGGATGGGTGGATGGGTGGATGGGTGGATGGGTGGATGGGTGGATGGGTGGATGGGTGGATGGGTGGATGGGTGGATGGGTGGATGGGTGGATGGGTGGATGGGTGGATGGGTGGATGGGTGGATGGGTGGATGGGTGGATGGGTGGATGGGTGGATGGGTGGATGGGTGGATGGGTGGATGGGTGGATGGGGATGGGGATGGGTGGATGGGTGGATGGGTGGATGGGATGGATGGGTGGATGGATGGGTGGATGGGGTGGATGGGTGGATGGGTGGATGGGTGGATGGGTGGATGGGTGGATGGGTGGATGGGTGGATGGGTGGATGGGTGGATGGGTGGATGGGTGGATGGGTGGATGGGGTGGATGGGTGGATGGGTGGATGGGTGGATGGGTGGATGGGTGGATGGGTGGATGGGTGGATGGGTGGATGGGTGGATGGGTGGATGGTGGATGGGTGGATGGGTGGATGGGTGGATGGGTGGATGGGTGGATGGGTGGATGGGTGGATGGGTGGATGGGTGGATGGGTGGATGGGTGGATGGGGTGGATGGTGTGGGTGGATGGGTGGATGGGTGGATGGGTGGATGGGTGGATGGTGGATGGGTGGATGGGTGGATGGGTGGATGGGTGGATGGGTGGATGGGTGGATGGGTGGATGGGTGGATGGGTGGATGGGTGGATGGGTGGATGGGTGGATGGGTGGATGGGTGGATGGGTGGATGGGTGGATGGGTGGATGGGTGGATGGGTGGATGGGTGGATGGGTGGATGGGTGGATGGGTGGATGGGTGGATGGGTGGATGGGTGGATGGGTGGATGGGTGGATGGGTGGATGGGTGGATGGGTGGATGGGTGGATGGGTGGATGGGTGGATGGTGGATGGGTGGATGGGTGGATGGGTGGATGGGTGGATGGGTGGATGGGTGGATGGGTGGATGGGTGGATGGGTGGATGGGTGGATGGGTGGATGGGTGGATGGGTGGATGGGTGGATGGGTGGATGGGTGGATGGGTGGATGGGTGGATGGGTGGATGGGTGGATGGGTGGATGGGTGGATGGGTGGATGGGTGGATGGGTGGATGGGTGGATGGGTGGATGGGTGGATGGTGGATGGGTGGATGGGTGGATGGGTGGATGGGTGGATGGGTGGATGGGTGGATGGGTGGATGGGTGGATGGGTGGATGGGTGGATGGGTGGATGGGTGGATGGGTGGATGGGTGGATGGGTGGATGGGTGGATGGGTGGATGGGTGGATGGGTGGATGGGTGGATGGGTGGATGGGTGGATGGGTGGATGGGTGGATGGGTGGATGGGTGGATGGGTGGATGGGTGGATGGGTGGATGGGTGGATGGGTGGATGGGTGGATGGGTGGATGGGTGGATGGGTGGATGGGTGGATGGGTGGATGGGTGGATGGGTGGATGGGTGGATGGGTGGATGGGTGGATGGGTGGATGGGTGGATGGGTGGATGGGTGGATGGGTGGATGGGTGGATGGGTGGATGGGTGGATGGGTGGATGGGTGGATGGGTGGATGGGTGGATGGGTGGATGGGTGGATGGGTGGATGGGTGGATGGGGTGGATGGGTGGATGGGTGGATGGGTGGATGGTGGATGGGTGGATGGGTGGATGGGTGGATGGGTGGATGGGTGGATGGGTGGATGGGTGGATGGGTGGATGGGTGGATGGGTGGATGGGTGGATGGGTGATGGGTGGATGGGTGGATGGGTGGATGGGTGGATGGGTGGATGGGTGGATGGGTGGATGGGTGGATGGGTGGATGGGTGGATGGGTGGATGGGTGGATGGGTGGATGGGTGGATGGGTGGATGGGTGGATGGGTGGATGGGTGGATGGGTGGATGGGTGGATGGGTGGATGGGTGGATGGGTGGGATGGGTGGATGGGTGGATGGGTGGATGGGTGGATGGGTGGATGGGTGGATGGGTGGATGGGTGGATGGGTGGATGGGTGGATGGGTGGATGGGTGGATGGGTGGATGGGTGGATGGGTGGATGGGTGGATGGGTGGATGGGTGGATGGGTGGATGGGTGGATGGGTGGATGGGTGGATGGGTGGATGGGTGGATGGGTGGATGGGTGGATGGGTGGATGGGTGGATGGGTGGATGGGTGGATGGGTGGTGGGTGGATGGGTGGATGGGTGGATGGGTGGATGGGTGGATGGGTGGATGGGTGGATGGGTGGATGGGTGGATGGGTGGATGGGTGGATGGGTGGATGGGTGGATGGGTGGATGGGTGGATGGTGGATGGGTGGATGGGTGGATGGGTGGATGGGTGGATGGGTGGATGGGTGGATGGGTGGATGGGTGGATGGGTGGATGGGTGGATGGGTGGATGGGTGGATGGGTGGATGGGTGGATGGGTGGATGGGTGGATGGGTGGATGGGTGGATGGGTGGATGGGTGGATGGGTGGATGGGTGGATGGGTGGATGGGTGGATGGGTGGATGGGTGGATGGGTGGATGGGTGGATGGGTGGATGGGTGGATGGGTGGATGGGTGGATGGGTGGATGGGTGGATGGGTGGATGGGTGGATGGGTGGATGGGTGATGGGTGGATGGGTGGATGGGTGGATGGGTGGATGGGTGGATGGGTGGATGGGTGGATGGGTGGATGGGTGGATGGGTGGATGGGTGGATGGGTGGATGGGTGGATGGGTGGATGGGTGGATGGTGGATGGGTGGATGGGTGGATGGGTGGATGGGTGGATGGGTGGATGGGTGGATGGGTGGATGGGTGGATGGGTGGATGGGTGGATGGGTGGATGGGTGGATGGGTGGATGGGTGGATGGGTGGATGGGTGGATGGTGGATGGGTGGATGGGTGGATGGGTGGATGGGTGGATGGGTGGATGGGTGGATGGGTGGATGGGTGGATGGGTGGATGGGTGGATGGGTGGATGGGTGGATGGGTGGATGGGTGGATGGGTGGATGGGTGGATGGGTGGATGGGTGGATGGGTGGATGGGTGGATGGGTGGATGGGTGGATGGGTGGATGGGTGGATGGGTGGATGGGTGGATGGGTGGATGGGTGGATGGGTGGGGTGGATGGGTGGATGGGTGGATGGGTGGATGGGTGGATGGGTGGATGGGTGGATGGGTGGATGGGTGGATGGGTGGATGGGTGGATGGGTGGATGGGTGGATGGGTGGATGGGTGGATGGGTGGATGGGTGGATGGGTGGATGGGTGGATGGGTGGATGGGTGGATGGGTGGATGGGTGGATGGGTGGATGGGTGGATGGGTGGATGGGTGGATGGGTGATGGGTGGATGGGTGGATGGGTGGATGGGTGGATGGGTGGATGGGTGGATGGGTGGATGGGTGGATGGGTGGATGGGTGGATGGGTGGATGGGGGATGGGTGGATGGGTGGATGGGTGGATGGGTGGATGGGTGGATGGGTGGATGGGTGGATGGGTGGATGGGTGGATGGGTGGATGGGTGGATGGGTGGGATGGTGGGTGGATGGGTGGATGGGTGGATGGGTGGATGGGTGGATGGGTGGATGGGTGGATGGGTGGATGGGTGGATGGGGTGGATGGGTGGATGGGTGGATGGGTGGATGGGTGGATGGGTGGATGGGTGGATGGGTGGATGGGTGGATGGGTGGATGGGTGGATGGGTGGATGGGTGGATGGGTGGATGGGTGGATGGGTGGATGGGTGGATGGGTGGATGGGTGGATGGGTGGATGGGTGGATGGGTGGATGGGTGGATGGGTGGATGGGTGGATGGGTGGATGGGTGGATGGGTGGATGGGTGGATGGGTGGATGGGTGGATGGGTGGATGGGTGGATGGGTGGATGGGTGGATGGGTGGATGGGTGGATGGGTGGATGGGTGGATGGGTGGATGGGTGGATGGGTGGATGGGTGGATGGGTGGATGGGTGGATGGTGGATGGGTGGTGGGTGGATGGGTGGATGGGTGGATGGGTGGATGGGTGGTGGGTGGATGGGTGGATGGGTGGATGGGTGGATGGGTGGATGGGTGGATGGGTGGATGGGTGGATGGGTGGATGGGTGGATGGGTGGATGGGTGGATGGGTGGATGGGTGGATGGGTGGATGGGTGGATGGGTGGATGGGTGGATGGGTGGATGGGTGGATGGGTGGATGGGTGGATGGTGGATGGGTGGATGGGTGGATGGGTGGATGGGTGGATGGGTGGATGGGTGGATGGGTGGATGGGTGGATGGGTGGATGGGGTGGATGGGTGGATGGGTGGATGGGTGGATGGGTGGATGGGTGGATGGGTGGATGGGTGGATGGGTGGATGGGTGGATGGGTGGATGGGTGGATGGGTGGATGGGTGGATGGGTGGATGGGTGGATGGGTGGATGGGTGGATGGGTGGATGGGTGGATGGGTGGATGGGTGGATGGGTGGATGGGTGGATGGGTGGATGGGTGGATGGGTGGATGGGTGGATGGGTGGATGGGTGGATGGGTGGATGGGTGGATGGGTGGATGGGTGGATGGGTGGATGGGTGGATGGGTGGATGGGTGGATGGGTGGATGGGTGGATGGGTGGATGGGTGGATGGGTGGATGGGTGGATGGGTGGATGGGTGGATGGTGGGATGGGTGGATGGGGTGGATGGGTGGATGGGTGGATGGGTGGATGGTGGATGGGTGGATGGGTGGATGGGGTGGATGGGTGGATGGGTGGATGGGTGGATGGTGGATGGGTGGATGGGTGGATGGGTGGATGGGTGGATGGGTGGATGGGTGGATGGGTGGATGGGTGGATGGGTGGATGGGTGGATGGGTGGATGGGTGGATGGGTGGATGGGTGGATGGGTGGATGGGTGGATGGGTGGATGGGTGGATGGGTGATGGGTGGATGGGTGGATGGGTGGATGGGTGGATGGGTGGATGGGTGGATGGGTGGATGGGTGGATGGGTGGATGGGTGGATGGGTGGATGGGTGGATGGGTGGATGGGTGGATGGGTGGATGGGTGGATGGGTGGATGGGTGGATGGGTGGATGGGTGGATGGGTGGATGGGTGGATGGGTGGATGGGTGGATGGGTGGATGGGTGGATGGGTGGATGGGTGGATGGGTGGATGGGTGGATGGGTGGATGGGTGGATGGGTGGATGGGTGGATGGGTGGATGGGTGGATGGGTGGATGGTGGATGGGTGGATGGGTGGATGGGTGGATGGGTGGATGGGTGGATGGGTGGATGGGTGGATGGGTGGATGGGTGGATGGGTGGATGGGTGGATGGGTGGATGGGTGGATGGGTGGATGGGTGGATGGTGGATGGGTGGATGGGTGGATGGGTGGATGGGTGGATGGGTGGAAGGGTGGATGGGTGGATGGGTGGATGGGTGGATGGGTGGATGGGTGGATGGGTGGATGGGTGGATGGGTGGATGGGTGGATGGGTGGATGGTGGATGGGTGGATGGGTGGATGGGTGGATGGTGGATGGGTGGATGGGTGGATGGGTGGATGGGTGGATGGGTGGATGGGTGGATGGGTGGATGGGTGGATGGGTGGATGGGGTGGATGGGTGGATGGGTGGATGGGTGGATGGGTGGATGGGTGGATGGGTGGATGGGTGGATGGGTGGATGGGTGGATGGGTGGATGGGTGGATGGGTGGATGGGTGGATGGGTGGATGGGTGGATGGGTGGATGGGTGGATGGGTGGATGGGTGGATGGGTGGATGGGTGGATGGGTGGATGGGTGGATGGGTGGATGGGTGGATGGGTGGATGGGTGGATGGGTGGATGGGTGGATGGGTGGATGGGTGGATGGGTGGATGGGTGGATGGGTGGATGGGTGGATGGGTGGATGGGTGGATGGGTGGATGGTGGATGGGTGGATGGGTGGAGGGTGGATGGGTGGATGGGTGGATGGGTGGATGGGTGGATGGGTGGATGGGTGGATGGGTGGATGGGTGGATGGGTGGATGGGTGGATGGTGGATGGGTGGATGGGTGATGGTGGATGGGGTGGATGGGTGGATGGGTGGATGGGTGGATGGGTGGATGGGTGGATGGGTGGATGGGTGGATGGGTGGATGGGTGGATGGGTGGATGGGTGGATGGGTGGATGGGTGGTGGGTGGATGGGTGGATGGGTGGATGGGTGGATGGGTGGATGGGTGGATGGGTGGATGGGTGGATGGGTGGATGGGTGGATGGGTGGATGGGTGGATGGGTGGATGGGTGGATGGAGTGATGGGTGGATGGGTGGATGGTGGATGGGTGGATGGGTGGATGGTGGTGGTGGATGGGTGGATGGGTGGATGGGTGGTGGGTGGATGGGTGGATGGGTGGATGGGTGGATGGTGGATGGGTGGATGGGTGGATGGGTGGATGGGTGGATGGGTGGATGGGTGGATGGGTGGACTGGGTGGATGGGTGGATGGTGGATGGTGGATGGGTGGAAGGGTGGATGGGTGGATGGGTGGATGGGTGGATGGGTGGATGGGTGGATGGGTGGAAGGGTGGATGGGTGGATGGGTGGATGGGTGGATGGGTGGATGGTGGATGGGTGGATGGGTGGATGGGTGGATGGGTGGTGGGTGGATGGGTGGATGGGTGGATGGGTGGATGGGTGGATGGGTGGATGGGTGGATGGGTGGATGGGTGGATGGGTGGATGGGTGGATGGAGTGGATGGGTGGATGGGTGGATGGGTGGATGGGTGGATGGGTGGATGGGTGGATGGTGGATGGGTGGATGGGTGGATGGGTGGATGGGTGGATGGGTGGATGGGTGGATGGGTGGATGGGTGGATGGTGGATGGGTGGATGGGTGGATGGAGTGGATGGGTGGATGGTGGATGGGTGGATGGCGTGGATGGGTGGATGGGTGGATGGGTGGATGGGTGGATGGGTGGATGGGTGGATGGGTGGATGGGTGGATGGTGTGTGATGGGTGGATGGGTGGATGGGTGGATGGGTGGATGGGTGGATGGCGTGGATGGGTGGATGGGTGGATGGGTGGATGGTGGATGGCGTGGATGGGTGGATGGGTGGTGGATGGGTGGATGGGTGGATGGGTGGATGGGTGGATGGGTGGATGGGTGGATGGGTGGATGGGTGGATGGGTGGATGGGTGGATGGGTGGATGGGTGGATGGGTGGATGGGTGGATGGGTGGATGGGTGGATGGGTGGATGGGTGGATGGGTGGATGGGTGGATGGGTGGATGGGTGGATGGGTGGATGGGTGGATGGGTGGATGGGTGGATGGGTGGATGGGTGGATGGGTGGATGGGTGGATGGGTGGATGGGTGGATGGGTGGATGGGTGGATGGGTGGATGGGTGGATGGGTGGATGGGTGGATGGGTGGATGGGTGGATGGGTGGATGGGTGGATGGGTGGATGGGTGGATGGGTGGATGGGTGGATGGGTGGATGGGTGGATGGGTGGATGGGTGGATGGGTGGATGGGTGGATGGGTGGATGGGTGGATGGGTGGATGGGTGGATGGGTGGATGGGTGGATGGGTGGATGGGTGGATGGGTGGATGGGTGGATGGGTGGATGGGTGGATGGGTGGATGGGTGGATGGGTGGATGGGTGGATGGGTGGATGGGTGGATGGGTGGATGGGTGGATGGGTGGATGGGTGGATGGGTGGATGGGTGGATGGGTGGATGGGTGGATGGGTGGATGGGTGGATGGGTGGATGGGTGGATGGGTGGATGGGTGGATGGGTGGATGGGTGGATGGGTGGATGGGTGGATGGGTGGATGGGTGGATGGGTGGATGGGTGGATGGGTGGATGGGTGGATGGGTGGATGGGGATGGGTGGATGGGTGGATGGGTGGATGGGTGGATGGGTGGATGGGTGGATGGGTGGATGGGTGGATGGGTGGATGGGTGGATGGGTGGATGGGTGGATGGGTGGATGGGTGGATGGGTGGATGGGTGGATGGGTGGATGGGTGGATGGGTGGATGGGTGGATGGGTGGATGGGTGGATGGGTGGATGGGTGGATGGGTGGATGGGTGGATGGGTGGATGGGTGGATGGGTGGATGGGTGGATGGGTGGATGGGTGGATGGGTGGATGGGTGGATGGGTGGATGGGTGGGGATGGATGGATGGATGGATGGATGGATGGATGGATGGATGGATGGATGGATGGATGGATGGATGGATGGATGGATGGATGGATGGATGGATGGATGGATGGATGGATGGATGGATGGATGGATGGATGGATGGATGGATGGATGGATGGATGGATGGATGGATGGATGGATGGATGGATGGATGGATGGATGGATGGATGGATGATGGATGGATGGATGGATGGATGGATGGATGGATGGATGGATGGATGGATGGATGGATGGATGGATGGATGGATGGATGGATGGATGGATGGATGGATGGATGGATGGATGGATGGATGGATGGATGGATGGATGGATGGATGGATGGATGGATGGATGGATGGATGGATGGATGGATGGATGGATAGATAGATATATATATATATATATATATATATATATATATATATATATATATATATATATATATATATATATATATATATATATATATATATATATATATATATATATATATATATATATGTATATATATATATATTCTTTTCTTTTCTTTCTGAGTATATGTTAACTTTCTTTCTGAGTATTTTCTGAGTATATGTTTCTAGTTATTTCAAGCAAAATCCAGTATTGTCTTTTTTTACTTTTCGTGTAGAAATGCTAAAAATGTCAATGAATTTAAGGATATTGTTGACCTTATGGGCTCCAAGATCTAATGGCATCATAGATCCAATTTTAATGTTTGACACGGGACTCTATGGGATCATAAATCCGTTGCTTTATTTTACCTCGGGATCAACTTGATCCAAGATCCTTGGGTTTATTTTGTCATGGGGTCCACTGGTATCCTATATCCATGATAAACAATTTGTCGAGGCATCTTCCCGGATCCAGGATCCATGTCTGGGACATAGGTCTGCTAATATGTATTATTATTATTTGTATCTCAGCTAAACCCAACATAGGAAAGTAACTCTCCACAAAAGAGCACAGTATAACTCTCTTGGTCATCAGGGCGAGTTAAAAGTCTTAAAATCCTCTGAATTGGCTATTCTGACATGATCACTTCGTAAGCAGCAACCGTCCATAATTCGGGAAAATCTGCTCTTCTAAAGGAGGGGAGCTGTGACATATGCAAAAGTGCATTTGAACTTCGCCAAGAGCCCGATATTTTTTCGGATATGGTTGAACTGAAGTCGTTTCGACGATAAGACCAATATTTAGCCAGGGTCTTATTCAAGGATATTAATCGTCGCCAGAAGAAAGAACGGTGCAACTTAGGCGCACCTTCTTTCGTTTGTGTTATTTGTTGTGTGCAGTGGCGTAGCCACGGGGGGGGGGGGGGGGGGTCCTAGGGGTCCTAGGACCCCCCCGTGGCGTTTTTTTTTTTAGTCCGGTTTTATTCTATATGTGCCCCTCAGATGTTTCAAGTTTTTTTGTTACTGAAATCCAGGGATAACCGATTATTGGGACACAATTTTAGCATTTGTCAGTCGGTCTGTGGGGCCCTCAATCAGTCTATGGACCCTCAGTAAGTCCATAGGGCTCTCAGTGGGCATAGCTGACTCTGAGTTGGTTTTTGGAGCCCTCAGTGGGCCTGGATAGGCAGCTATCAGTCAGTCTTTGGGGCCCTCAGTTGGTCTATGGGGCCCTCAGTCGGTCTGCGGGGCCCTCAGTCGGTCTGCGGGGCCCTCAGTCGGTCTGCGGGGCCCTCAGTCGGTCTATGGGCCCTTCAGTTGGTTTATGAGGCTCAACAGTCTGTGGGGTCCTCAGTAAGTATATATGGCCCTCAGTAAATACATGGGGTCCTCAGTGGGCTTAGGTGGCTCTCAGTGGGTTTGTGGGGCCCTCAGTCGGTCTATGGGGCCCTCAGTCGATTTGCGGGGCCCTCAGTCGATTTGCGGGGCCTTCAGTCGGTCTGCGGGGCCCTCAGTCGGTCTGCGGGGCCCTCAGTCGGTCTGCGGGCCCTCAGTCGGTCTGCGGGCCCTCAGTCGGTCTGCGAAGCCCTCAGTCGGTCTACGGGGCTCTCAGTCGATCTATGGGCCTGGGTCATCAGTCGGTTTATGGGGCCTTCGGTCGGTACATGGGGCCTTCAGTCGGTAATGGGCCATATGAGGACCTCAAACGGTCTGTGGGGCCCTCAGTGGCCTGGGTAGTTCTCAGCCGATCTGTGGAAACTGAGAAACTCAATTGGTCTGTGGGCTCTCAGCTGGTATGCGGGGCCATCATTCGGTCTGTAGGGGCCTCAGTCGGTCTATGGGGCACTCATTTGGTCTATGGGCCTGGGGCCATCAGTCGGTCCATGGGCCCTCAGAAGGCCTAGAAGGCTTTCAGTTGGTTTGTGGGACCCTCAGTGGGCCTGGGTAGCTATCGCCTATCAGTCAGTCTTGGGGGCCCTCAGTAGGTATGTGGGCCCCCCAGTAAATCTGGGGGGCCCAGTAGGTCTGTGGGGCTCTCATTCGGTCAATGGGGCCTTTCAGTTGGTTTATGAGACTCTCAAACAGTCTGTGGGGCCCTCAGTCAGTATATGGGGCCCTCAATGGGCTTAAATCGCTCTCAGTTGGTTTGTGGGGCCTTCAGTGGGCCTGGAAAGGTAGCTATCATTCAGTCCTTGGGGCCCTCAGTCGGTCTGCGGAGCCCTCAGTCGGTTTATTGAGCCCTCAGTGGGCCTGTGTAGGTAGCTTTCAGTCAGGTTTGGGACCCTCAGTCGGTCTATGGGCCTCGGGTCATCTGTCGGTACATGGGCCTTCAGTCGGTAATGGGGCCCTTCAGTTGGTCTATGGGGACCTCAAATGGTCTGTGGGGCCCTCAGTGTCCTGCGTGGCTCTCAGCCGGTCTGTGGGGCCCTCAGTGACCTGGGTGGTTCTTAGCCGATCTGTGGAAACTGAGAAACTCAATTGGTCTGTGGGATCTCAGCTGGTATGCGGGGCCCTCAGTCGGTCTGCAGGGCCCTCAGTCGGTCTGAGGGGCGCTCAGTCGGTCCATGGGCCCTCAGAGCGCCTAGAAGGCTCTCAGTTGGTTTGTGGGCCCTCAGTGGGTCTGGGTAGGTAGCTATCAGTCAGTCTTTGGGGTCCTCGGTAGGTCTGTGGGGCCCTCAGTCGGTCAATGGGGTCTTTCAGTTGGTTTATGAGGCTATCAAACAGTCTGTGGGCCCTCAGTCAGTATATGGGGCCCTCGGTGAGCTTAGATCGCTCTCAGTTGGTTTTCGGGCCTTTAGTGGGTCTGGAAAGGTAGATATCAGTCAGTCCTTGGGGCCCTTAGTCGGTCTGCGGGGCCCTCAGTCGGCTTATTGGGCCCTCAGTGGGCCTGTGTAGGTAGCTTTCATTCAGGTTTGGGGCCCTCAGTCGGTCTATGGGGCCCTCAGTCGGTATTTGGAGCCCTTCAGTTAGTCTATGGGACCTCAAACGGTCTGTCAGACCTGATACATCCTCCGTCAGACCTGAAGATACCCGGCCCATAACACAGCTCCCAGCCGTACTAAAAATTACAGAAAAAGCAGTACAACTTCAACTAAACCATTATCTTGAGTCAAACCATCTGCTGTCCGAATCTCAGCACGGGTATCGAAAGAACCATTCTACAGAAACCGCCCTAAGCGTTATAACCGATAGAGTCCAGTCCTCAGTGCGATGGATCATGGAGAAATTTGCATCTTAGTTTTATTAGATTTGTCTAAATGCTTTGATGTAGTACCCCACGGCAAACTGCTGGAAAAGATGGAGCTTTACGGTATAGACACAACATGGTTCTCATCTTACTTATGTGGTCATACACAACAGGTCCAAATGAGGACAGCTCATGGATCTTACATTCAATCTGTCAAAAAAAGCAACGCCCCCGACATGTCAATTTTCCAAGGCGGAAGTTTGTCATGCATTCTCTATCTTCTCTTTTCAAACGATTTGGCATTGTGCACTGAATAAAATGTCACAATTGTTCAATATGCTGACGACTGCCAGATTCTGGCAACCGGGAAAAAATGTGACTTGCCGTCGCTGACAAGCCGAATGGAACGAGCTTTGAACTCGCTGTTCAGTCACCACAAGATGAAACTGAACACCAGTAAAACACAGATGATGGTGCTAGGAACACCGCAGATGCTGAGGACGTTACCCGCTGTCACCATACAATGTTGTGGCTCTACAGTAGTTGACTCAAGAGTGCTGAAAAATATAGGTGTCACAATGGACAGGCATCTGAGCTTTGAATCCCACATAGACTCAGTACGGCGCAAGTGTACCGGAATTCTCATAGCCCTCAGTCATGCACAACACACTATCCCGAGACAATATCTATCCCAAATAGTACAAGGACTGGCTACCTCAGTAGTTCGATATTGCATATCAATTTACGGATCGTGCAATCGAACTCAAACCCACCGCGTACAACAAATTATACATTTTGCGGCGAGAGTCGTCAGTGGCCGCCGTAAAATGGATCACATTTCTGATGTGATATGTGATTTGCGGTGGCTGAACGCACAGCAGCTCATTCAATACCATTCTGTTTGCGCTGTCCTGCACGCTATTCGTACCGGCTCACCACCGTACATCGCCAGCACCATAGGGCAGCGGCAGCGTGACATTCACGGGCGTGACACCCGCTCGGCGCACCTGCTCTCGCTACCGCGCATACGGACGGAGGCGGGCAGGCGGCGGTTATGCTACCGCGGTGTTAAGTGTGTGAATGACATGAACGTACTCGCAGATGGGAGCACTTGTACGCGTCGCGCACTGAAGAAGGTCGTTCTGAAAGGTCGTTTTGAGCTTACAGGATGATTCAGACCGATGTGAATGTGTTCTTATTTTTAAAAGTCTTTGTTTAGCATTATTTGTGTATTTTTTAATTCCATTGTACCGATAGGTTCCTGTACGCATTGCACCCATTTTCGTATTGCCATGTCTTGTGTTGTGTCTCGTCAGTGTGAAAAGCCACACGATTATTTCAAGTGGATCATTGATTTAATACACATCTTACATCTTACATCTTACATCTGTGGGTCCCTCAGTGACCTGGATGGCTATCAGTCGGTCTGTGACGCTCCCTGGGTCAGGATGGTTCTCAGCCGATCTGTGGCAACTGAGACTATTAGTCGGTCTGCGGGTCCCTCAGTCGGTCTGTGGCGCGCTTAGTCGGTCTATGGGGCCCTTAGTAGGTCTGTGGGGCGCTCAGTCGGTCTATTTGGCTCTAAGTTGGCCTATGGGGCCCTTCAGTTGGTTTATGAGGTTCTCAAACAGCCTGTGGGGACCTCAGTCAGTATATGGGGCCTTCAGTAAGTACATGTACCCTCAGTGGGCTTAGATCGCTCTCAGTTGGTTTGTGGGTCCTTCGGTGGGCCTGGAAAGGTAGTTAGCAGTCAGTCATTGGGGCCCTCAGTAGGTTTGCGGGACCCTCAGTTGGTCTGCGGGGCCCTCAGTCGGTCTATGGGGCTCTCAGTCGATATATGGGTCTGGGGTCATGAGTCGGTCCATTGGCCCTCAGGGCCTAGAAGGCTCTCAGTTGGTCTGTGGGCCCTCAGTGGGCCTGGGTAGGTAGCTATCAGTCAGTCTTTGGGGCCCTCAGTAGGTCTATGGGGCCCTAAGTTGGCCTATTGGGCCCTTCAGTTGGTTTATGAGGTTCTCAAACAGCCTGTGGGGACCTCAGTCAGTATATGGGGCCCTCAGTAAGTACATGGACCCTCAGTGGGCTTAGATCGCTCTCAGTTGATTTGTGAGACCACCGATGGGCCTGGAAAGGTAGCTATCAGTCAGTCCTTGGGGCCCTCAGTCGGTCTGCAGGACCCTCAGTCGGTTTATTGGGCGCCCAATTGGTCTGTGGGGCCATTCAATTGGTATATGAGGCCCTCAAATGGTTTGTGGGCCCTCAGTGTCCTGCGTGGCTCTCAGTCGGTCTGTGGGGCCTCAGTGACCTGGGTCGTTCTCAGCCGGTCTTTGGAAAATGAGACACTCAATCGGTGTGTGGGCCCTCAGCTGGTATGCGGGGCCCTTAGTCGATCTGCGAGGCCCTCAGTGGGCCTATGGGGCCCTCAGTCGGTTTATGGGCCTGGGGTCATCAGTCGATCCATTGACACTCAAAGGGTCTGGAATGGTCTCAGTTGGTTTGTGGGGCCCTCAGTGGGCCTGTGTAGGTAGCTTTCAGTCAGGTTCGGGGCCCTCAGTCGGTCTATGAGGCATTCAGTTGGTATTTGGGGCCCTTCAGTTGGTCTATGGGGACTTCAAACGGTCTGGGGTCCCTCAGTGACCTGAATGGCTGAGACTATCAGTCGGTCTGCGGGTCTCTCAGTCGGTATGTGGGGCACTCAGTCGGTCTGTGGTGCGCTTAGTCGGTCTATGGGGCCCTTAGTAGGTCTCTGGGGCGCTCAGTCAGTCTATTGGGCTCTAAGTTGGCCTATGGGGCCCTTCAGTTGGTTTATGAGGCTCTCAAAGAACCTGTGGGGACCTCAGTCAGTATATGGGGCCCTCAGTAAGTACATGGACCCTCAGTGGGCTTATATCGCTCTGTTGGTTTGTGGGTCCTTCGGTGGGCCTGGAAAGGTAGGGTCTCGCTTCTGTGCATACTTCCATAATCCATGACAAGATTAGATGAAATATTATAATATCATCATTCATCAGTTAAAATTTTGCCTCTTAATACTTAAACGCGCATCTCTACCGTTTGTGCAATCGGTGGTATACGTTCGCGGTGCTGCCATGTAGTGCCCTGCGTAAGACTAAGAAAAGCGTGATGTAATTCTTTGAAAACGTTGTACAATGTTAAATGTATGCTACGTAGACCGGAACGACTTACACCAAACATCCCCTGGACTGAAGCAACGAATCACATTCCACATTGTGTGTGCAATAATGTGAACGCAAGTTGCATTGTTTTGTGAGGAACTTTGTCTAACATTTTAAGGAGAATTCACGTTTACATATAAACCGGCATTGGAAAATTATGGGCCTTCAATTTTGTGGGCCCCAAGCACACACAGTGGGCCCTCAATCTGTCGCGGACCCCCCCCGGAGCTAAATCCTAGCTACGCTACTGGTTGTGTGCATGAACCCATCAGAATGACGTGAGAATGAATGAGAATGACTGGGATTGAGTTCAATACACTACTCGTGCTAAATATGTATTTTTCGACATTTTAGCCTAAAAACGTGTGGTTATAGCGCGGTTTGAACCCACGGTCAAGAGAAAAACAATAGGCCCTATCTAGTGCTTTTCTCTTGACCGTGGGTTCAAACCGCGCTATAACCACACGTTTTTAGACTAAAATGTCGACAAATGTCTGATATCTGATAGGGCGCCGGCCACTCTATCGATCAAGCTATTGCATCTGTTGTCTGTGACGCTGTTACTTGCTCTTCTATCTATCCTTATATCAGCTGCTGGTTGACGGAAACGTTGGTGCTCTGCCAGCTAGGGATAGGCGGCGGGTATACGGACCAGCCCGTGAACTGACTCAGAAAGGTATTACACAACGGCCATTCATTGTCAAAGCGTGGATGAATGTCAGCTGATTCCGATGCGACGTGTTTTTTTCTCTCTCGTATAAATACATGTTCAAGACTCAAGTGATTGTTTATATTCACTAATTGTTTTGTTTTTAATGAAGTGTTTTAGTTATTTGTCAGAATGACATTGAAGATCGCTTGTTTGTGTTTGTGAGTGAAGTGTATACTTTAGATGATAAGAAAACAATATTATCATAAAACAGAGTGGCATCGTTTAGAACGTCATGATTCACGCCAATAGGCAACGCGATGGCGTGGTCATTCTGAGGTCACGCCATTAGGCAACGCGATGGCGTGGTCATTCTGAGGTCACGCCATTAGGCAACGCGATGGCGTGGTCATTCTGAGGTCACGCCATTAGGCAGCGCGATGGCGTGGTCATTCTGAGGTGATTCACGCCATTAGGCAGCGCGATGGCGTGGTCATTCTGAGGTGATTCACGCCATTAGGCAACGCGATGGCGTGGTCATTCTGAGGTGATTCACGCCATTAGGCAGCGCGATGGCGTGGTCATTCTGAGGTGATTCACGCCATTAGGCAACGCGATGGCGTGGTCATTCTGAGGTCACGCCATTAGGCAGCGCGATGGCGTGGTCATTCTGAGGTGATTCACGCCATTAGGCAACGCGATGGCGTGGTCATTCTGAGGGGAAAGCATTAACGGATTTGTGCTATATGTGTGGTGACAAACACTCTTCGCCATATAGACAGAAATAGCTCGCTTTAACCGGTCCGACCTGGCTCGTCCTGACCCGGCCCTGCCTGACCGCTACCATGTGTAACGCTGGGATGTAAGTTTGGACCCGATAGGTTGAGAGCACACTCCGTGTCACTCTGATGGACACAGGCGCCGCTCTCCCCTCCCGTCCCCCAGCTCACGCGCCGGCCGAGCTGTCACTGTGGGTACACCCCTATTAGGATGAGTATTTTACCTCGACCGCAGCGCCATCTACTTACGCCGGAAGATACATAATAGACCGACTGTACATACAACTACCAACATCTAAAAAATACACATTTGTGATATTGCGTTTTTTTGGGCGATGGCGCCTCCCTTGAGCGATGGCGCCCCTTATCGCCGAGTTGCCACCCCAGTCAAAATCCCTTAAAATACGCCCTGGTTAGATTGCGTGTCTCTCATATGGGTAACGCAAGGTCGAGCCCCGGTATGACACTTAACTATGGCACCTGAGTGGTGAATGTCATAATATATTGTATTTCACATGTATGTGCTTGGCCACGTGGGTGGCCTTATGAAGTACCACATGCGAACCAAATGTCTCGGAAAGCCGTGAAAATAATGTATTATCTGCCAACGTGCCATGGAACAGTTAAATTGCAACAGCGGTGGATTTACATTTATTTTTCCTGGCCAAGGAGACAGGAAACCGGATCCGAACATTGTGTCTTCGCCGAACCAGACCACTTAGGCCTGCGCGTACGAGGCCTGCGTGGCGATGCCGCACTGGTTGCTGCCGTTGCGGGTCATGTAGATGTAGCCGGCCTGGCCCCAGCCGGTGCCCCACGAGTTCTTGACCAGCCAGTAGCCGTCTCCATAGCCGACAGCCAGCACACCGTGATCGAGGTTTCTGCTGGAGCAGTGCGGCTCGTTGTAGATTCCGCTCGAGTAGAACTGGAACGAGCTTTTGGAGGCGTCGATGGCGACGGCGACCGGTCCCCAGGTGCCGACCGCGTCCATCATGGCGTTCTCGTCGCCGGACCGGATGTCCGTATAGCCTGTCAGTTTGGCCGCGTTGCGGCCGGAGGCGCTGCACTGGCCGTCCCTCGCCGTGTACGGGTACGCCGCCTCTGACTCGATACCGCCGTTGGCTTGAATGTACCTGTGGAAGAGGTGGGGTGAAATAGGATGTTCTTTGGTTGTTGGTTCATCTAAGATGGCTGTGGAAGTCGCTGAAGTGTTCTGGGAGAAATTATACACCGTTCACTCGGGATAGTTAGCCTTCAGCAGACTATTGGCTACTGCATCTCACTATGCAGGCGATTAGTAGAGATAATGTTTGAAATAAACAATCTTATAGTGCAGCAAGGGCGGGACGTATGTGACTAAGTTAATCACACCCTGGTAAAAATAGTGGGCCGTGACCAAGTTAATCACACTCCGGTAGAATAGTGGGCCGTGACCAAGTTAATCACACCCTGGTAGAATAGTGAGTCGTGACCAAGTTAATCACACTCCGGTAGAATAGTGGGTCGTGACCAAGTTAATCACACCCTAGTAGAATAGTGGGTCGTGACCAAGTTAATCACACCCTAGTAGAATAGTGGGCCGTGACCAAGTTAATCACACTCCGGTAGAATAGTGGGCCGTGACCAAGTTAATCACACCCAGGTAGAATAGTGGGCCGTGACCAAGTTAATCACACCCAGGTAGAATAGTGGGCCGCCGCCAAGTTAATCACACCCCGGTAGAGTATTGGGCCTTGACCAAGTTAATCACACCCTGGTAGAATAGTGGGTCATGACCAAGTTAATCACACCCTAGTAGATGATTGGGTCTTGACCAAGTTAATCACACCCTGGTAGAATAGTGGGCCATGACCAAGTTAATCACACCCCGGTAGAGTATTGAGCCGTGACCAAGTTAATCACACCCGGGTAAAATAGTGGGCCATGACCAAGTTAATCACACCCAGGTAGAGTAGTTGGCCGTGACAAAGTTAATCCCACCCCGGTAGAGTAGTGGGCCGTGACCAAGTTAATCACACCCCGGTAGAGTAGTGGGCCGTGACCAAGTTAATCACACCCCGGTAGAGTAGTGGGCCGTGACCAAGTTAATCACACCCAGGTAGAATAGTGGGCCTTGACCAAGTTAATCACACCCAGGTAGAGTAGTGGGCCGTGACCAAGTTAATCACACCCCGGTAGAGTAGTGGGCCGTGACCAAGTTAATCACACTCCGGTAGAGTAGTGGGCCGTGACCAAGTTAATCACACCCCGGTAGAGTAGTGGGCCGTGACCAAGTTAATCACACCCCGGTAGAGTAGTGGGCCGTGACCAAGTTAATCACACTCCGGTAGAGTAGTGGGCCGTGACCAAGTTAATCACACCCCGGTAGAGTAGTGGGCCGTGACCAAGTTAATCACACCCAGGTAGAGTAGTGGGCCGTGACAAAGTTAATCCCACCCCGGTAGAGTAGTGGGCTGTGAATCTGGATAGGAAGTCTGACCCCAATCAGAAAGCGTGTTGCGCTGATTTAATGATTGTTAGGGGGCGCATTTTCTAACTCTATCCGATAATTAATGTTCCCAAGCTGGTAGACAAATTAATATTATTATTATTATTAGTAGTAGTAGTAGTAGTAGTAGTAGTAGTAGTAGTAGTAGTAGTAGTAGTAGTAGTAGTAGTAGTAATAGTAGTAGTAGTAGGTGATAGTAGTATTATAGTTGTCGCTACCATTAGTTTACATTATATACATTCTTTCCAGTTCAGGAACTGTGACAAAACTTGTGGTAACTCACCGGAAGGCCTGGTCCATCCATCCTCCGTTGCAGCCCTGGTTGCCGTAGGACTTGGAGCAGTCCACCAGCTGCTGCTCGCTAAGAGACACCAGAGAGTTGCCAGCCCTGGCCCAGGCACCCTCCAGGGATCCGATGGCGGAGAAGGCCCAACACGAGCCGCACTGGCCCTGGTCCTTGACGCCGGTCACCACACCGTACTGGCGCCAATCCATACTGCTCGGGACGGTCTTGCCGGAGGGCTTGTAGGCCTTGTGGGGCGTGGTGCTACCCATCTTCAGACCCTTGTACATGCGGCTCCACTCCTCAGTGGTGAAGTCAGCAAACTTGTTGAGCGCCACGGTGAAGGTGTGCTTGCCCTCGGCGTGCTCCTTCATGTGCTGGTCCACGAACGCCTTGTTGTCGGCATACACCTGGAATGGAGAGCGGATATCGAGTCTTCTCATAGCTATCTTTGCGACATATTATGGGTGGTTGTTATACATTAAGTGATTTGAAATGAATACAAAGTTGTAGCATGTTGCTGGTGTCCCAAAATCAATTTTGTTTCGCATTTTCTATGAATGAAAGAAAGTATAGCATTTGTATTTTACATAAATAAAAGCAATGAAACGTAACAACAGCAGGTACCAAAAGGACCGTATTTATTAACCGACCCGTACAAGTCTGACAATGGCAATTTTGCATACTTAAGTACTCTGAATGCACATCATTTGCTGGACCATAACAATGGACAAAATAAGTTTATCTCATACTCACGGAAAGAGACTAAAAAGAATCGGCATCCAAAAGGTGAACATTGTATCACAACTCGGTTGATGGAGGCATATGGACGTAAATATACTATAGACCTCTTTTCAGTTATTTTTGCCATGTAAAGGCAAAAACGTATTACTGTTTGTCTTACCATTTTAACTATGCTCAGTTTCAAGTTGGCTAAAATACCTTGTATCACAGTGTCCGTATATTGTTAATTATTTTAAAAATGTTTAAAAAAAATTACAGCATAAAATGCATTGGATATAACTAATTTGAATGTAGTTCATCACTATAGTCTAATTTTGCGGTCGGAATAAAAAATATCTTGTTAACCGAATACGACGACTAAAAAGCGACATTTCCATATCAGAGAATGCATATTCATTGTCAAGCAAATTATTTGCCTTTAACAGGGAAAATATGTAATGTTAGTACCTCTCCTTCAATTGGTCATATCTCTATATCTCTATCTCTATATCTCTATATTATTAATTATAAGTTGTCCGTCCGTGCGTGGTGTCATCCCTAATAAATCCTAATAACTCGGCGCCGGTTTCGGTTATGTGCGCGACAATTGGCACACAGGTCCGGTGGTACAGTCCCATCATCGTATTAAAATTTGTCATAGATCCGAAAGCGGGCTCGGCCGCAGCACGCGCCAAAGGTGTCCGGGGCAGACCTAGGCCGTCTGCGGATAACCAGAACGTGCTCTCCGCTCAGATTGTTCGCTCACAAAACTGAGCGTTTCAAACAAATTTAAAGTGTAGAGCTGTGACGTCAGAGCAAAAATATCTAGAGAATCTGCCCGGCGGGAGTCCAATGAGATGATTCTGCATGCATATCGCCGTTTATTTTTGTCAGCTCAGTGACAATTCACGGCGAATCTGTTTGGTAAACAAAATAATACTTTTGCTTAGTACATGTTGTAAAGTTGTATGCAGTAATGTGTCTGATGTTTAGTACAGTTTGTGCCTTAATTTTGTCCAGCGCACCCTTTTGTGACCTTTTGTGTTCAAGTCTCTTTCATGAGATGCTAAGCCAATTTAAGTGTAACAAAGTTTTGTATTAAAGAAACCATACATTAACTAGAAATAACGTTATCACTGTTGACCTGGGAGGATCCGTCAGTAGTGAGTGGCGTTGCCCTCTGAAGTAATTCTTCGATATCGTCAGTGTTGCATTGGGAGGTGTTTGTTGACAGCGTAGGGAGGTGAGTTGTAATGTGAATGACGTTGTGTTATTGTTTAACCGAACTGGGCTGTGATGCCGCGTCGAGATAGTCTGGGCAGTACGGGAGGCGAGCGCCGCCACCCAATTGTTCGTTGACAACGTAAGGAGGTGAGTTGTAATGTGAATGACGTTGTGTTATTGTTTAACCGAACTGGGCTGTGATGCCGCGTTGAGATAGTCTGGGCAGTACGGGAGGCGAGCGCCGTCACCCAATGGCGGCGAGCGTAACCGCGTAACCACGAGCGGCGTACCAGCCAGGGAAAGGCCGAAGCAAATGGAACAATGCGCAGGAATATGGGAACGAGTGAGGTACGGTAATGGGAACGGGGCAGTGGAACGAAGCACGGAAACAGGCACAGGAACAGACACTAATACTAGAACGGGCACGGAAACGGGAACATGAACGAAACCAGAACTGGGTGGGTGTAGGAGGTGGGCACAGAAGCGGGAACGGGCAGGAAAACGGGCATGTGCATAGGAACCGGCGCGTGAACAGGCACGGGAACAAGCACGGGACTGGACACGGAAACGGGCACAACAACAGGCACACTAACGGGCGTTGCAATGCGCCCGGGAACAGACATGGGGTACAGGAACAGGTTACGGTAACGGACCAGGGGAACGGGTAGCAGGGGAACGGGTAGGTAGAATATGGGAACGGAAGGTGTCTGTACACTCCGGATGACATATTTCTGGCAATTAAACGGCTAAACTGTGCAGAGACTGTGAACAGCATGGGACTTGTGAGAAAAACGAGAACGGAACAAGGAACAGAACGAGAATGGTTTTGCTTAGTACATGTAAAGTTGTATGCAGTAATGTGCCAGTCGTTTAGTGTTTATGTCTTAAGTATGCCTTGCAGTTCTGTCCAAATCGCTTTCGTAACATATACATCTGACCGAGAAATAGGCCGCGAACGAATTGGTTGGCTGTACACATAAAAAGCAGTAATGTGTCCTATGCTTAATAAATACGTGAATTTGACCAGTTAACCCTCGCCCTACGGGAGCTTTTTTCACCTTCGCCCTACGGGGGTCCTAAAAAGACCCCCCTGTTAACTTCCAAACCAAGCAATATAGAGCAACGCAGTAAGAACCAACATGTTGCCTGTCATGTTTGGAATCTAACAGTTTGCAATTTTGAGGTTTCAGGTCAACGTGTGACCTACCAGGTCAAGTGAATGACCTCGATCGACCATGTCCAGAACAGCGATTTTGCTCTGTCAGAAAACCTAAAAAATAAAAATTGATAAATGTAAATAAAAGGCATGTTTCTAGACCAGTTTTGTCTCAGAAATACATAAAAGATAATTGTTTATTTGTATCTGGTCCAGAAAAGTCCAAAAAAGTTATTAAGTTATTAGATGACGTCATAGGTTTCTTACACTCAGGGAGCCATCACTCAGTCAAAAATAGAGATATTGCTTTGAAATTTGGTTTGAGTATTTTCCATACTCAGTTCTCTTACATATATTCCGGTTTTTTAACATCTTTGCAAATTTTGTTTTTGTAGTGATTTTTTTCCCACAAAAAAAAAATCCGTTTTTGTTCATTTTAGGGGTCAGAAACCCACAATTGCGAAACTTCGAGATTGTTATTTTAAAGAAAATGGCATTTGTATCTTTGCTGAATTGCGTTTGCAATTTGCTTCAAAACTCTTTTTTTCTACGATTTGTCAAACATTTATCGTTTTTCCAACAACATGACGTCTTCAAAACATCATTATCTCTGAAATTTCTACACCGATTTCAATAAAAAAAAATTACAGCATACGTATAATTGTTGTAAACTCAGCTACATACAATGTTAGCAAGATGTGCCGCATGTTTAAAAAATTATGCAAGAAAAACCACAGGGGGTCGTTTTAGGGCAGGGCGAGGGTTAATGGGCAGCGAACACATTTGCTGGCCATATCAATTAGCTGTCTTCTCAATTGCATTCTATATAAACTAGCTGGCTATACAAATTAGCCTGCTATATAAATTTGCTGGCTATATAAATAAATGGCCATATATATTGCAGGCCTTCTAGTTTTTCGTAAAATGTAGTTATATGTAATGGCATGTAGTTCATCGCTGGTCTAATTTTGCGCTCGGAATAAATATATCTTGTAAACCAAATACTACGACCGAAAAGCGACATTTTCCATATATGAGACACCAATAAAATTCCTTATCAAGCCCTGAGCAGGGAAAATATCTAATGCTGGTACCTATCCTTCAGTTGGTCATATTTGTTTCGTAAAATGTGATCAGTTTGTCATAGATTTAGCAAGAAAAATGCGTTGACCGATGTATTTAGTTAGGCATAACAAACTACAATATTTCATGTAAGTCATGTTTCTGGATTTTCTGCCTTCTTTGTACCCAGAAAACCCCAAAAAATAGTTATGCTGTATTATTCATGTTTATATAAATTAAAACTGCTAACACTGTACTCTCCGTTCATAAGTTTAGGTGAACTAAAACAATGTGGTAATGCAAATTATTTTTGGGAGAAATTATCCGAAAAATAAACTGTTCTGGCGAGAGTTGCATTATCTGATAACTTCGAATGAACACGATCCTGTCCGTACCTTCATCCTGTAGAACTCCTCGATGGGGTTGGCATAGGTCTTGACATGCTTCAGCTTGAAGGCGCTCCACTCAGACTTCTCCACGAAGGAAGAGGCCGCTCCAACGAGCAGCACCAGGACAGCAGCACGCATGGTGATCAGCTGCAAATTGTGGAATGATCATACAGTCAACACTCGGTGCTAATACAGTGGTACCCATGATAGTGAGCTGTGAAATGGAATTACATTAATGTCTATACTTTACATGAGCACATTATTTGCTAGACAATAGCATTACACGATGGCCACTTGCTCAGAACAAACCCATATGCTGAACAACGTAGTGTAATGCTGTCGATTTCCGATACCAACCTTACACCACTCTATCGACTCTATAGAATCTACACGAGCATATGAAGATCAACATACACAGATCAATAGAAAAGCCGTTTTCACGAAGGATTATTGCGCTGAAAAGATTCTGAAACATTTCTGAAAGGTTTTCAAAAGTTTTGGTATAAAAGTATTAATATATATTATACATTTCAAGACATTAACATTACTGATTTAGGCGATATTATCACTATTCAATAGTTATGGAAACATGTATTGAGCTCAACAAGTTTATGATAAAAAATTGGCCGTTTTTAAAGAACATATGCATCTAGAGTCCATTCGTTCAGTTTACCATACCGTCATACTAATCACTAAATATGGCAGCATCATGGAGCACAGGTTGGTCTGCGCATGCGCAGTGATGTGCCAGCATCGATTCGCCACAGCTTCCGACCCGCGTGCCGCACGCACATGGACAAAGCCAAGCCGCACAGCCCGGCCGCCGGATTGGGCCGGATTGGGCGAGTCCATTCCGTCCAATGGCGTCACACGCCACAAAATCTTTCTGAATCATTCTGAAGTTTTGGCAAGTTTCAGTTGGTGGAGATGGCATCCCAACTGACCTATCAATACTTATCCTTGCTAATTACCACCAAACCGCAATTTTGTCAACATATTATATTCTTACCAACATATTACAAAATTATGAGGGACATTTCTAGCCCAAAATAGCATGTGAAAGTTGTGCAGTTAAAGAATGGATCGTCGAAACTTTTCAAAGTATTTTACAAAGTTTTAAAAAGTTTCACACCTTTGTGCAAACGGCTAATAACTCAATTGCAATCCTAACCAAAATCATTGAATCTTGCTTGAATCTCATGATCACCTTACCTTAGTTGGCTCGGTCACACAAGTATACTAGGTCGGACGGACCCTGTGCTATTTTATACCATCTTCTATCAGACGGCTCGACCGCCTCCCGTCTGCCGACGGAAGTCCGGTGCTTCTGAACTGCATTGAGCACGTGTACGGAGCGAGAGTTTTCCCACACACAGTTCCTCTTCAGATAGCGCTATCACGATACGTGGGTAGGTAGCATATGTTAAACGCGACAGAGCGGTGCTTTTTATCGCTGCCTGACCTTCGCCGACCAGCTGCCTCTAATACTGTTTTTTTTATTTCTTAAATGTCACCGTCACAATTTTGTTGCGACCGTGATGTGTAAGAGAGGTTTCAAAATGACTTGGTACCTGTAATCGCCGACATCATATTATGAAAGATAATACAAAATGGTCGGGGCGAGATGGTACTGTACGTGTTCGCCGACTCGCAGAACTTACACTTATGTCCTGACATTGCTTTTTGACCAGCACTCCACGTCACCTTAATTTACGGCGGGTAGGCGAGTATGAAATGCCAAAAGAATCCACCATTGTGTTATTATTAAGGGGAATGCTTCACCTTTGTATTGGTTTTGAACTGAGATAGCCATTATCTTTGGCCGTTATCGAAATGTCGAAAATACTCAGGTCATCTTCCCCAAAACTTAGCCGTTTTTAAGCAATTTCATTTATAATTTGCCAAATGGGGTCTAGGCTAGTGCCGCCGCTGATTGGCTGACAGACTCTTTGTCAGCCAATCCCACTTTGTCAGTCAATCAGCGGCGGTCTATAGCTCAATAATGACATCATCCCAAATTTAACACTTAATTTGTATAAAATTAACAGGACGCCAGGACGCCAGCAAAGGGTTATATTGAATGGGTGCAAATCACAATGTAAGGAGGTTCTCAGTGGGGTTCCACAGGGCTCAGTCCTGGGCCCATTGCTTTTTATAATATTTGTGAATGCAATTGAGAACAGTATAGACAGCAAAGTCTTGAAATTTGCAGACGATCTAAAAGTTGTCAGGATTATTAGAGGAAAACATGATCAGGATGTTTTTCAATCAGATCTGGACAAGCTAGTTGAGTGGTCTGAAGCATGGCAGATGAAATTCAATTTGAGTAAATGTAAGATTATGCACGCTGGACGGGTTAGCAGTAAACATAGGTATGAAATGGGTGGGCAGAAAATGGAGAAAATTGAGAAGGAAATAGATTTAGGTGTCGTGGTAAACAATGGACTATCAGCGTCAGACCAGAGGCCAATTTCACAAAGCAAAAAAGTTTTAATTACAAAGAATTTCTTTGTTATTACAAATAATTTTTACACGTGTTTGTAGTTTGACAAAACCCCAGGGCATTAAATCTCAATTTACTATTTACAAACTAGTTTACAAAGATATTGTTTGTAAAAATGTTTGCAATTGCAAATGTTCTATTTCTCAAAGGTTGACGGAAGTGAGGAAATGTTTGCAATTGCAAACTTGTAATTCCAGTGGGTCAGGGGTTCTGAATTTCAGAAACTGCATTGATAGTTGCCATTGTTTGACTGTTCAGGTTATTTTCTTGGTGAGGTTGTTACGTTGCCAAGGTTGTTAGGGTAATGGTTTAGTTATACATAGGTATAGCTGCCCCAAAAAGTTATTTCCCGAGAGATTCGAACAGGGATCTCCAGTTTTGAAGTTCAGTCACAGTACACGTTACCGATTGCGCTGTGAGGGGCGCCTCCGCACGGAGAAACCACATGGCGATAGAATTGCAGTGGTCAACGATGTCTTGTGCAATGTGCAATGAACCTTCACCCTTTACGGCGTAGGAAATCGGCTAGGTTAGGTGAAAAAAATGGTCGATAAATGCAACGATCTTTCTTTTAAGAGTAGTTCTGTTGTTATGCTCCGCCACCCGGTGAATGGCCAAATTCTGTTTACTCTAATTGTTACCAAGATGTATGTTTACGATCAGAGTTTGCATTCCGATGAAATGTTAATTAAAAGATAATTCTCCATATAACTAATTTTATTTTGAATACAAAAATCAACCACAATGTAAATATTTGTTAAATTAATTTGTGAATAAAATTATTTGTCATTAGCATGAAGTTTAATACAAACGTTCTTGATTTCAAGGTTTCTGCTGTACTAACATCTGTGTTTATAATTTTCTTTACCCTCGGTAATTCAGAGGTGGTGAATGTTTGTGAAATGTCTTTTTGTGAGGTTTGCAATATTTTCTTGCGTTTGTAATCGCAAACATGTGTAATTACTACCTTCTTTGTGAAATAGGCCTCTGGTTGTAGAAGCTAGGAAAAAGGCACTTAGAATGCTAGGGGCCATTAAGAGAAATGTTTCCTACAAGAGTGAAAAGGTAATAACAAAACTGTATTGTGCATACGTTAGACCACATTTGGAGTATTGTGTACAAGCCTGGTCTCCAACATATGAGAAAGATTGCTGGTTGTTAGAAAGAGTAAAAAAAGGGCAACAAAAATGGTTAATTGTCTTGGTAGTTTACCCTATGAAGATATATTAAAGAAATTGGGTGTGTTTTCACTTAGATATGGAAGGCTAGGAGGAGATCTAATTGACGTCTTCAAACTTGTAAATGGTCAGCATTCTGGATATTTAAAGGGAATGTTTTGAGTTCAATAGGGAAAATCGAGGTAGAGCTCATCAGCATAAACTCATTATGAAACAAAGTAGGACTAGGCTACGACAGTCATTTTTCAGTAGAAGGGTTGTAGGACATTGGAATATGCTACCAGGGGATGTCGCTGATGCAGTGACACTTGCTTTCCTTCAAAATTAGATTAGATAAATACTTTACAGAGAAGGGATTAGTTCATAAATACTTGTGGCATTAGCCTTCTTTTATGCAGGTAGAGTAAGGTGATTTGAAGGGGCGAGACTGGTGGAGGGGGGGGGGAGGGGGGTACAACCTCGGATGGGTCCAAGAGGCTCTTTGTTGCACTTTTCTTTTATGTCTTTATGTCTTTATGTCTTTATACCGCAAACATAGGAGTTCGTGTGTAAGTATTCTCGTAAAGTTTTTTGCTTGAAGCTTCATTTATAAATCTTAGTCCAAATATGCTTGGTAACTTAAAAAGCAAAACATTACATTAACAAAACTTTGAGAACACATTTCCTCATAGTGTGTTCATCGCTCTGTAACGATTCGCATACCAACGGGCAACAACATTCGCAACCATTGTTGTTTTCCTTACATGTGTGGACGGGCGATGATTTAGCGGCCGCGTCCTATCAGCTGAGCGCACCGAATAATACGGCTGGTGCGTTGTTGTGACGCGGAGACGCCAGCCAGGGACAGCGCGATGGCGGCGGCACGGCAAGTTGGCGGGGGGCGCTGGGCGCTGTGGATCCTGTAACTGAGCTGATACGAGCTTACGAGTTAATACACGAAGCGGGCGTAAAGAGACTACCGCACATGTCGGAGAGACGGTCTACACATGTGTATGCGTCATGCATCGTTACGTTACTGTTCGTCTTCTCGCAAGTCATTTAAAATTATTTAAATAGACAGACTTCTGAGATAGAGCTATCTTCCTTCGATTAGTTATTCTGCTCTCACCGCCTCTTGTATTTTTTTTTAATGAAATGGATACCAATTGTTGCCTGGGATCGATGTTATCGATGTTATCGATGGATCGTGACCTTGTCTGACAGCTCAGTCATCAGTTTGTCAATTTGATGCGTAGACTTTGTGATATGTTGGCGGCACACGCAGTACAAATTGCGTCAAGGACGTGTGTTATGACAGGTGTACATTCGCCACGATTAAATACAACGAAGTAGCAATAAAATGTGATAATTAAATTTGCGTAAACGAATATTTTGTTTTTAAAACCCCAATGCAGTAAGAAGTACCAAGACTATGCAAATTAACAGATAAGAATACAATCATATGAATGAATGTCGTTTAGGAACATAAATGAATGCACAACACGTTCGAACTTTTGCGATACGAGTGTTAACCCATTAGTGCCCGAGTTTGTATTCGTGCTATAGTATGTGCATACATACATACATACATACATACATACATACATACATACATACATACATACATACATACATACATACATACATACATACATACATACATACATACATACATACATACATGCAGTTTCGATGTTTGTTTTTCCAGGTAGCGTTCATCTGAAATGTCTGAAACACATTTTACTCAAACAAATCGTTGGGTAAATGTATGGGCTCGCAACTTTTTGGGTGCAATGGGCGGCGGGCGCACAGTGTTCTCTTTTGCAACATGTACGTGCGGCGGACAGAGATAGCAGCCGAATAGTCTTGGGACATGTATGTCCCAACGGCCACTAATGGGTTAAACTAGGTACGTGAAATGCAAAACACGTGAAAGGTAACTTTATGGATGAAAATGGGATGCAAAGAAATGTAGTATCAACTTTTCTTGTGCAGTTATTGAAGTCAGCAACGCTGCACGTCTAATCGCTGTGAGCAGTCAACGAACAGATATTTGATCTCGGTAACCTGCTCTGTAAACTGTCCCGCCGGACACCCGCGTGTGGCGGGCAGCCTACCTTCCAGGCAGCAGGCGTGTGAAATGTGCAATGCATGGCCGTACATACCTACAATGAACATCATACATACTGAGTAAATATTTCGTTATGTTAATTACGACGTAAGAATATTTAAGTCAATAATTTCAATTTAAGAGCAATCAGGTATGAATCGAATGCCCTGTGTTGTGTGTGGCGAATCAAATATTTCTACTGCGGTGTACAGGCGAGTCGTCATGCTATTTCATTTACCAACAGCCAACGGCCCAAGAGGTTTCCTATTTTCCTATCAATGTATGCACTAATTGTGTTGTGATTATCGTTTCAAATATCACAAGAGCATAAGCCAGACAAAATGGCAATTTATTTAGCATTAGGATAAATTATTTGGGTAATCAGACGCCTATGACGGATACCTTTGCAAAACATTGAGTGGGAAAATGTGCCACATGCCATTATTTTAATATTGAATAGAAGGTTTGACACAAGGCCATATATACTAGGTACCACCGTCCGGCGATTTTAGCTAAGCGTGACGTCATAGAGGTTCGTATTCGAATTATGGTAAAAATGAAATTGATAGCACGTGATTCCACTTAACCATGTCCTCCAGGCGCAAATAAGCACGCCTTTCCAACTTGATGTGATACCAACACGCACATCAACACATTTAATTCAGTTCAGGGGAATATAGTAAAACTAATACATATACGATGATGGGGGTGATAACTATGATGATGATGATGATGATGATGATGATGATGATGATGATGATGATGATGATGATGATGATGATGATGATGATGATGATGATGATGATGATGATGATGATGATGATGATGATGATGATGATGATGATGATGATGATGATGATGATGATGATGATGATGATGATGATGATGATGATGATGATGATGATGATGATGATGATGATGATGATGATGATGATGTGATGATGATGATGATTATTGATGCACGTTCTTTGCAACGAGCCAGAACATTACACAGATAGCGAATGTATAATCGAAAAATATTTGTCAGAAAACGTAAAAGCCGCCGAGGAGCGTTCACCCAATCAGCATCCAACATGGCATTTCACCGCACACATATCACCAACAGTGGCACCACAATACCGAGTCCTCCCATCACCGCACACACATACCACCAACAGTGGCAACACAATACCGAGTCATCCCATCACCGCACACTGACACATATCACCAGTAGTGGCACCACAATACCGAGTCATCCCATCACCGCACACACATATCACCAACAGTGGCACCACAACACAATACCGAGTGCTCCCATCATCGCACACACATCACCAACAGTGACAACAGTGTTTTGGTTTGGCATCACTGCCGCGTGCTGCGACAATGGCGTTTTAACTGATTTTGACTGCGCCTTCTCGAAGCGTTTTCTAGTTTACCCTTGTTGAGGCATTTCAACCTAATGAAAAGGCGTGTTGTTACCAGCTTCCTGGCCATCTTCGCATTTAAGTTCGGTTCCTGGTGCAGAAGAGCTGTTATCAACCGTCTTACGATGCCTGTCTGACAGCCTGCGCTGCATCCCATCACAACACTGAACAAGCCTTCGAATGTTTCCACCATGGCCATCCAGCGCTCGGATGGAGCAAACAAGCCACCCCTGTTTACAACATGTAGCCATGCATCTGGAACCCGTGAGGTCGTTTGCGGTTCAGAGGCTGGATGACCTAGGGTCGGATCAATGTCTCGGCATTTGTAGGCGACATAGCCGGCTACAAATGCCAGAGACTCGATCTGGGGGTTGTGCAAAGTCATGCTATCTGCTGTTACATTCGACGGTTGCCCTGCGTTTGTGCTCGCGGGACCAGGGTGGACTGGAAGAGGACCAGCCGTTACAGCATGCAACTCTTCAACCTCTGCCTGTTCCATGGCTACATCCAGCTGGCCCGAGTCCTCCACCTGAAATATGCACCAGAAATGTTACTTGGTTGATGTCACCAAGATGGTAAACAGAAGTGCAATAATGCTAAACAGAAGTGCAATAATGCATATATTTATGCCATGCATATAATTTATTACGAGATGTGATTGTTGCCCGGCCAGACCAAACCGTAGTCTGGGTTAATGCCTCCGTGGTTAAACGAATTAGTTATTTAACTATGAAAATGATGTACTCAGAAATGAAGACACCCATTAGGCGAGTGACGAGCGGAAGGTATGTTACGGATGGTGACAAAAGAAAACCCGAGGCCCCCTGGGCTAAAAGGGACCCCTACGGCCAAGGGCCCCCTCCCCCAAAAACTGACGCGAAATGGTATCTTCTCTGGATTTAGGACACTATTATTTTGCAGGGCCTCTAAAGTGGTCTGCAAAACAAAACGTCGGACAGGCCCATGTTGAAGTCTCAGGCCTTCGAGGGCCCCATTCGAGGCCTACCGATGGCTCCCACTCAGCTGACTGAGAACCTTCTGAACCCTTATCCGCCGACACTGCCCTTAGTGCATGTGTATCCTTGCAACCCTTTAGACGACATAACAAAATTGTCGTGTCATTTTAATGCTAATATGGTTGTTAAATGTTCTGCCATATAGGTGGGAACACTAATGAACCGACGTTTTGGTTCCGACTTAATAAAGACGTTTTACTAGTTAGACAAGGAGTCGGTTTGATCTCTTCAACTGGCTAGTTTTGAAGAAAAAATACCTTGTTCAATTTGAAAACAGAGGAAATCGTATTTGCTACACAGCGGACTTGCCTGGATATCGAGGCCGGCAAAGGCCTGGTTGGTGAGGACATCTGTGGTGATGAAGTGTGCCGGAGCTGCTTTGCCGGCCTGGGTTGAGTGAGGACATCTGTGGTGATGAAGTGTGACGAGCTGCTCCTTCCTGCCTGGTTGGTGAGGACATCTGTGGTGATGAAGTGTGACGGAGCTGCTTGCCGGCCTTGGTTGGTGTGGAGTGACTCTGTGGTGATGATGTGTCGAGCTGCTCCTTCCTGCCTGGTTGGTGAGGACATCTGTGGTGATGAAGTGTTGCCGGAGCTGCTCCTTCCTGCCTGGTTGGATGAGACATCTGTGGTGATGAAGTGTGACGGAGCTGCTCCTTCCTGCCTGGTTGGTGAGGACATCTGTGGTGATGAAGTGTGACG